>OX422224.1:27038102-27222232 GCA_949130495.1 Sambucus nigra | reverse complement strand
GAAGAGAGAGAGAGGAGAGAGAAGGGAAATCTTGGAGATTCCGGCCCAGACGCGATCTCGAGGACGATTCAACCTCTACAATTCTCAGGAAAGTGTTTAATCTTGCTAAATACTTCATTTGTGTATTTCATTTCATAATTTGTGGATAAGAAAATTGGATTTTGGGTGTTAAAAATCAAAACCTAGATTTTGTTGGTTAAATCTTGATATTGATGTCCATACATGGGTTTGAGGGTGTAGAGATGATTAGAATTAGAGTTGCGCTGATTTATTGGCTTAGAATCATGTTTTGATGAAGGTTTAAGGGTTAGAAGTGAAAATTTTAGGGTTTGAAATTCGTGGGTTTTGTGAAGAAGAAAAACCTTCAAGGTTCTGCAGACTCGAATCGATTTGCCCCTTAAGTGAATTGATTCGGCTTAGGCAAAAGTGGCAGGTCTGCATGACCAAATTGATTCGGACCCAAGGCGAATCGATTCGGCTTGGGATAGAGTCCCAAGTCCTTTGGACCAAATCGATTCGCACTTGGAACGAATCGATTCGCCCTTGAGGCCGAATCGATTCGGGCGAGGCCGAATCGACTCGGAAACAGGACTGTTTTGTGAATTTTCTCTAGAATTATTTCTAACCCTTTTTGGTTGGGTTTATTGATTTGGGACATGATTATATGCTATAAGAAATATGTTTTGGAGATTTATTGGAATTTTCTCGCATGATGAGATCGCGGGTGCGTATCGAAGAGTTATTTTGGGGACTTATATACATATGTATTGGAGATTATTGTATTGGTGTAGTGTGGGAGTTTCTTTACAAACGATAGTTTTATTTAGAGGTCATAAGTGAGCTTACATACAACGTAAGGTTTAGGACTCTTTGAGAGAATGATGAGGGCATGGCTCGAAATCATAGGCCGAGGTTTGTGCCGAATCCTTATAGTGATAGGATTCTATTTAGGTTAAGATTGGGGGCCGACGAGAGAGAGAGTGGTCGCGTATCCTTAGTGATGATGAATTTTGTGAATATATCATTAATGTTAAGGGTTCATAGGGATAATTGAACCTTAGTTGGAAGTGGGGAGCGATTGGATAGTACTATCAACTAGAAAATGATGGGATCATTAGGATGAATTTAAGTTAAAACTTGAGGTTTGTAGACTATTATTTATGTGAATACGAATAGTCGAAATTAGTACTTGAGATATTGATGTACTTTCGGATATAGATGAGATGTGTAGTGATTGTTTCCTACACTCAAACTTGGGTGATAACCTTAATGTTGGAGATATATCTATGTTGGAAGATTATTTATATCATAGGAGATAGGGATGAATTTACTTCAAGTGAGGAAGCGCATTCCTATATTGAGGTAAGTTAAATTTTTTTGGGACGACGGCTAGTGTATTGAGGGTTATGTATGCTTATAGCCGAGTTTATAAATTTCATACATACGAATGAGAGAGGGTATGTATATATCTATGTAGATATCAATATATGTGTATACTCATGGCATGAATATTTAAACCGTATGTGATGGTTTAATTATATGATGTAATTATATGGATGTATATATATTGTGTGTGTGAATGATATATATACTTGTATTGTTAAGCATACCCCGCACATGCTATCATTGGTAAGTTGCGCGATGAGGGTGAGCACCCTGACTCGAGGAGCAGAGTGTGGATATTCCCTAGGTCATAGCGTTCATTGTGTTATTATGTGATTTACATTTTTTTTGGATGAGACGTGGTGGATATGTTTCGTTTCATTACCGGTTAGGAACTATGACCGCTTCTTGGACGTCGTGTGTGTGTGTTGGCCACGATGTCGGTTATATTGAGTCCGACCGTGGTCCCCAGGATGGTATATGAGTGATGCCCTGGAATATGATAGCATGGTGAAGTATATTGGCATTATATAGCGGGTTATATTATGTGTATGGCCATTGTACATTATATGTGATATGTACACGTGGCTATGAGCATGAATGGTTGTATATATATATATATATATATATATATATATATATATATATATATATATATATATATATATATATATATATATATATCCTATAGGAGAAAAGGATATGAAATTGCTATAGTGTACATCTTGGGTGATTATGGTGTACGAGATTGTTGGGGGTTGATGTACTGCACTTAAGGAAAAATTCGGTTATATCAACCCAAGGATTTTGTGGAGATTTTGGGGTACTCTTAGTTATTAATCAAAATAGTAGTAGCATGTTTTGTGTAGATGACATAATGGATCCCTACAATCAACATGGTCAAGGAGTAGTGTATTGTGGGGGTTCCTTGTTTGGATTTCGCCTTGCGAGACGCCCCCCACACGAAACGCAGTGCCATATTGAGAGTAGAGAGAAGTTTTGTTCTTTATAGTTGTATATATAACAGTAGCATGTTTTGTGTAGATGACATAATGGATCCCTACAATCAACAGGGTCAAGGAGTAGTGTATCGGGGTGGTTACTTGTTTGGATTTCACTTTGCGAGACGCCCCACGCACGAAACGCAGTGCAATGCTGAGAGTAGAGATAAGTTTTATCCTTAATACTTGTAAGTAGCAGTAGTATGATTATTGTGGTTGACATGTTGGATCCCCACGATCGACTTTATCAAGGAGTAGTGTATTGGGGTGGTTCCTTGTTTGGATTTCATTTTGCGAGATTCCCCACGCACGAAACGTAGTGCAATATTGAGAGTGGAGAGAAGTTTTGTCATTATATTGTATGCATGTTAGTTAGAAATTAAATTATGTTATTGAAATGTAATGTTAATGGGTAACGTATTAAGAATTATAACTGGTATAAGTTAATAAATCGGAATCAATTAAGCCTAGCATGGCATATATGTGTATATATATTTAAGTGTGATTATAATGGGAAGGATTCTTGGGTTATGTTAGAACGACAGGTTTTGCGGGTATAGGCCGTGCTTGTTGTATGGTAGGTTGTCCTTATGGGTGGGGTAACCTAATTAAGATTTCAGGACGCGAATAGGTGCGCGCTGTTAGATGAGAGGTGAGTTTGGGGTCTCACGAGAGTGCGACTCCACTTTATTTATGAAATAAGTGCATTGATATTTATTATGCACGGTTAACACACTTGCTAAACATTTTTACACCTCGGGCTCTGACCCGTTTATATTTTCCTTCTGCTATATATATATATATATATATACATATATATATTGTACTACAGGTGTCCTACCGCATGGATGCCGTATGCTTTTCTATCCAGAGTCTTAGGAGCCGTAGCAGTTGCGGAATATGGTGGGATTTAGATTGTAGTCGCTTCCTACTTCTTTGAAAATCTAGGTAGGATTCGTGTTGTGTATCGGGTTTATACCTAAGGGATATTTTTAGATGTTTTTATTTCTTCTTTATGATGTTCTACTATTTGTGACCCGAGAGCTTATTCGGGTATATTTCCTTGTATGTACTCATATTATTTTATTTTACTATGTCTTTTATCATGGTACTTGTGCGCTTTTTACCTTTGCTAGATAATTATATAGTTGGGTTGTTGTCCATTGTATGTTTTATTTAATTTTAATATCTCGCTTATATGATTTCGGGTAGTTTGCCTTATTTATTTTAGCATTGTTAGTTGATGTTGAGACTGAGCCGTCTGATATACCTGATTTATTGTAGTATAGGGTTGGCCACCCGTTATTATTTTAAGCGGGTTGTCACACATGTCAGCTTCATGTTCTCTCACTAGTTATGCTACCCCACCTAACTAGTTTGACTTAAACCTTTTTCCCGTCTATTAATTTACTGTGCCCACCCATATTGCCCGTACAATACGTTAGAAAATTTCCTTTCTCTTTTACTTTTTTAGAGTCGCAAGTTAATGATTAAGTTCTTCTACACTTAGAGTAATTTAGATTTCACTATCTATCTTATATACTAATACACCTGTAGTAGAATAAATCACACGTATATATATTTACATCACTCTTATAATATATACATATACAACATCCCTAGGTGAAGACCTGCGATGCGCATACTCTGCTATCAAGTCCGGGTACATCACGAACTATAATTAAGGGCATCGGGTTTAGAATCACTATCGAACCATACATTCAAAAATTCACATAAAGTTGAAAGAGAACATAATTCTAAACCTTTGGGCTATGCACACACCTAACTCACCCAAATGACCGGTCACACCCTTATTCACACAAGTGGTGCTCAATCCCTAACTTCAATGTTTTAAGATACAAGTCAAAATCCCACCAATGGGCTCATCAGTATAAGACTGTCCATGATGCGGAACCTCCCGTGATAACAAGTAGCCTAGGTATGTTCACACATAATAAATCAAACAATAGGTATTCACACAACGTATGTACATATAAATAACATCAATATAGGTATACACTCATCCTATAATATATGTCTAATACGCATTATATATATATATATATATAACTCCTGTATATCCTATATATTATCAATTTACTATTATGCTACGCGTCATATTTTCTCGAGTGTTTTCCCCACCACACGAAGAGTTCTAACCACCCCATAAGATTATTTCAGTAGTTCTACTATCCCACTACTAGTAGTCCGGTCTTAGGTTCACTCGTACTCTTTCTGACCCATTCTAATTCTCACGGTATTATTTAATATCAACTGAGACCCCATGGTAGACTCGCAATCTTAGTGACCCAATCAAATTCTTATGATGTCAATTAATATTAACATATACCCCATAATCGCTGTCTTAATTTTGCTTAATTGGGGAAAAATTCTAACTACAGCCTCTTAAAATTTAATTAAACCAATTCCAGGACGGTTTATCCCCCTAAACCGGTTTGAGTGTACAAGTGAACCGGTTCAGGTTTACCTCCGAACCGGGTTAATGGGTCTGCATAATCGGTTCGAGGTACCTGGCAGTTCATCTTCTCTATAGATACGAGTTTCTTCATTTTTAAAGCCCATAACATCCATTACATAATCCCAATCTCCTAATCAAATGTACAAAACATTATACTAACATGAATACATGATTCCTAATGTAATTTAATCATTGAATCATCAAAGAAATCTTTTAAATCGAATTAATTAAATAATTAAGTTCCAGAGCCCTAGATTATTCTTTTTCTTTAAGAACATCAACAACAATCTCAGATTTCTCCCAAGTTTTATTATTCCAATCCTTAATTTCATATTACATATATGAATTACAAATATCCGACAATCTTTCTACACAAGAACAAGAATTTATTCTTCCAAATCAAAGCCAACATGAATACAATCCTAATAAAAACGACATGACATTTTTTTCAAACTATGAAAACGACCCAGCTAAATTTTGATGTTGTACGACACGAGACAACAAAAATTATGTCCATTTTTTAGCTAATACAAGCACAACCCAAAAAAAGTGACACGATACAAAATTTATGTCTTTTTAGCTAACTTCAACGTAGCCCAAATATAGGCGAAACGACACAATTATATTTTTTATTAGAAAATACGATGACAACCCAATTGATATGTGATACAACACGACTCGATTTTTTTTAAAAGTAACATGAACACGACTTGCGTAAAACACGCCACATTACCATCCAAATCATTGTGCAAATTGAGATAATTTGATAACTAAGTGGAGGCCAAAGTCAAACTGAAATAATTTGCTATTTGCGACAAAAGTTGTCATTAAAGGACAATAAAATAAACATCTTCAGAAATAATATTAATTAAATTTTTTTGGAGTTGTTAAAGAAAGAATCACAAATAAAATTGTTGGAGAAAAATTGTCGCGGGTAAAACGAATGAAAAAATATGTGATGTTTTATAAGGGATTTTGTTATGATTTTTGGCTGTAACAATTTAGTCACCGACTTAGGCCGCTAGAAAATATCAAATGTAAATATTAATTAAAAAATTCCGAAAACTTCGCCCCTATATGGGAACGCCACTGGTTATAAGATAATTTTTTAAAGAAAATTCAAGTAATGCAACATCAATTATACCAAAAAGAATTCTTTGTTTATTAATTGAAGAAATAACTAAAAAAAAAAAATTATTCACGTTTGGCTCTTTTAATCCGTTTGTCTGCTCTAAAAGAAGTGGGTATAACAGATATTATAACTATACATAGCCTGCCAAATACTGACCTCAATAACATCCTTCATCCTTCATTTCATTTTGTCATTTTGTGATTCCATGAATAATTATCCTTGATAAGTATGCTAGAAGGGATCGGAACTGCTCAAGAACAAACCTTCTCCCATAATTTGGAAAACCTTGCAAAATAACTTAGGTGTGAATATAATGAGATTTTAAAACACGAAGAACTATTTTGGCTTCGAAAATCTCGAGTCCAATGGCTCTATGTGGGCCATAAAAACACAAAAACATTTCAAGACTAGACCATTACTAGAAGGGGAAATGATAAAATCGATATAATCAAAATTGAAGATTAGTGTGTGGATAATCATAGTGAGATAATTAACCATATTTTCAATTACGTTGTTAGTTTATTTACGAATCATGGCAACATGGAAACTTGTAAAATGGTAAACCCCTTTCTTGCTAGATTTGTGATTGTCAGGTGACTTTTATCTCCAAACCTGACAATCGAGAGTTAATTTCTCAATTTATACCAATGACACTTTGTAGTGTGAACTATAAAATATTGGCGAAAGTGATAGTCAATAAAATAAGACCAATTCTTACTAAGATTATATGCCCCTTTGAATTGAGCTTCCTTCCGGGGAAGCAAATTACCGACAATATTATTATAACTCAACAGATCATTCACTCCCATGAGAAAAAAAAAAGGTAAGAGATGAGGATTGACTTTCAAAATTGATTTATAAAAACCTTACGACATTGTTTGTTGGAATTTCCTTCAGAGAGCCATGACAGGCTTCAATATGAGTAAGAATCTCATAAAATTAATAGAGAATTAAAGAAAAAGTCATGTTCCTTCCTATATTAAGATTTTTAGGATAATGCTAAGTTTATAAATCTAGTCCCTATGGTACAATAGCATTTATAAATCTAGCCCCTGTGTTACAATAACATTTATTTTTTTGGTCCGCGCCAGCTGCACTATTTTCACCATTTTTCATGGTGTTTTTAGTATAGAGACTAAATTTATAAAATTATATGAAGTGTCCAATTTTTATACACTTTGAGCATTATGAGGATCTTTTCCCAAAACCCCCTAAAATTAATTACTATGTTGTGTTAATAGCATGTCTACCACCATTTTGTGGAATGTCGCACCTGTCCGTATTTTTAAACCTTCGTGAGGTGTGTGGAGTACTCTTCGACCATGATTCAAGATAGGGTGAGAAGTAGGGTATGGAAGGGTATCAAACCCTCAAATAGGGTCCCTGTATCGTTCAAAAGTTTCTTCCTATGACCTTATTCTATATACGGAAGGGAATGCCTCTAATTTTGAAGCTATTATGGAAACGCTTAATGAATTTTTTAGCATTTCATGTAAGAAAGTAAACTTCAGTAAATCTCGCATTTAGGGGATCGTACCTTGGAACTGTTATGTTTACTATATTGATAATACAAAAGTACAGAATTATGAATAAAATTATAAGTACAAAAATAAAAAAATGAATTATAGAATTTTTTATTTACCTGATATAGCTGAATTAATTACACAATAAAAAGACAAATCCGAGCCCTGTAAAACAGTATCCTTATGGGAAATTTATTCCCTACAATGTGCTTTAGGTTAATGAATAATTGCCTCCCAAGATAGAACGAATTTCTCGAATTAATTATGTAGCACAACAATAATTAATCTCAACGAACAAAAATCTGTGTTAATACTCAGCTAAAATAGTAACATGATATGCAGGAATGAAGAAAATATTTTTGTGAATGAATGAACATTTTCGGAATTTTTCTGAAGGGGTTTTGTTGACAGCAACCAAAAACTATAGGGAATGATTAACTGTGTTGACTGTTGGAACAGTCAAAATCGAAATTAACTATCAAAAACAGTTAATTTTGTTAACTGTTAACCTTTGGCAAGTTACTATCAAACAGTTAATTAATAATTAATTAATTCCGTAATTAATTAATAAAAGTCCAAAAAATTTGATTAATTCGGGCAAAAAATGTAGGAGAATTTCCTAAGCCTAAGCCTAAGCCCGAGCCGAGCCGGTCGGACGGATAGACGGCGCGCGTGCGCGTGTGGGCTTTTAGCCCGAGCCCACTACATGCATAGTGTAGGTTATCTCCCCTTCAAAGAGCTGGGATACCCCAAAGGCATCCAAGCCTTAGTACATACTTGGGGTGTTATTAACTCATCAACTTTCCACTACTCTTCCAATGTAGCACAAGAGTTAAAACATACCCAATTCATTAACTTTAATTACTTTGTGAGTCACTTTTGGGACATATTTATCATTCATAACTTAATGAAGTTGGACTGCTATTATAAGAAGTTTTTGGTTTAGTTCATACGAGGGTGTTATGTCCACGAACCATTTGAACGGCGAGTGCTATTCGTAATTAAAAGTATGAGTTTTATCACAGGTTGATTGGGGTCTGTATTGTAAGACACAAGCAAGTCACAATAATTTATTAGTACTAGATTTTTGTATGAAATGGGTATATTAGAGGTATCGTTAGTATGACTCTAGTGTGTGTATGACTAATTAAATACCAGGTGATCAATACTTTATTAATTAAATCCAGAATATCCTGTTGGTTCAAATGATGCATCACTGTCGAAAATCATCAATTTTATTTAATTTAAAACTAACCACCTAATATTTAAAAAGGTTGATGTCAAAATGTTATCTTGATATTAACCATCATAAAGTAAGGAAATAATGATCTAATATCATTCTTCCCAAAAACATAAGGAAATAACTAGCTGATTTAAAATAAAGAACTGGAGTAAACACATCCACTCAATATCCTATACAATAATCCAAAGCCATGAAATAAATGTCTACTAACAAAATAAAGCATCTATTTCTCTGAATGAAAAATAGGAAGGGATGACATGTCCAACTGAAGTAAATAACTAATAGATAAAGAAGGATAGACTATGAAGCGTCTACTAGCAATGTCCTCTAGCTTACACAGCAGCTACAGCTCGTCAAATGAGTGGGATATCCTAAGCCTGGTGTCCCTGTGGTTGAGCACATAAAATAAAGGAACAAGAAAAGAGATTTTTAGAAAAACGGGTCAGAGCCTAAGTAGAAAACAGTTTAAATATAGCAAGTGCCTAAATTGGTTAATTAGCACAAATATTATTCATGTTCACTTAGCGTACTCACTTGAGATGATCACCTCTCATCAAACGTGCATGCATAGTGAGCTTAAATACCCATGATAGTTATGATATCCTGCCTGACTACACATAGTATAACTACTATGCCAGATAAAATATCTTAATAAGCCGAAGACAATATATTTCTATTATCTGTGAATAGATTTAAAAATGCTTTAACTCATTCTCATCACATTCTTAATTCTCAACTGGTGACCCAATAAGTATATACTTTAATAAAGTGGCCAATATGAAACACATAATAGGAACTTAGTATACATATATATATATATACATATATATATATACATATATATACATATACATATATATACATATATATATATATATATATATATATATATATATATATATATATGTATATATATATATATATGTATATATATATATAAAATCTCAATATGTATACATACAAATATATATCAATACTGCACCCATGGTTAAGAAACCCCTGGTGCTAGGCATACTCGGCTATCTAGTCCCATTGCAATGCTCACGCGTGAAGGAAAATAGGTTCAATCTCTCAGGAACCAATCAAACATATACACATATTGGAGGCGAACATAGTCAAAAGCCGATGGGCTATGCACATACCTATGCACCCATACGACCATCAACACTATCGTTATCATAGATAGCCCGTACCTAGGTTCCATGCTCTAGTGGTACCACTCAAAATGCCTCGAAAGCACACAAGATATGGTCGTCCAAAATGCGCTAACCTCCGTTCGATAGGTTGTAGCTAGGTATGCTATACTCATAATATTCCAGGTAATAAGCATGCACATAACTTATATAACTTAACAGACGTACACATAATATTCCAGCTAATAAGCATGCATAAAGGGAGTTATGCATTTTGGGAAGAACGAAAAATTGGCGCCTAGATATGTAGGGCCATTCCCTATTATCGAGAGGATTGGGCCAGTTTCTTATTGACTTGGGTTACCGGACCACTTGCATAGGGTCCGTGATGTGTTCCATATCTCTTCACTGCAGAGATATCTTTGAGATGATTTGGCCCATACTCACATCATGTTGGAGGAGATCGACTTACAACCTGATAGCTCTTACATGGAGGGTTCGGTTGCTATCCTAGACCATAGCGAGCGAAAGTTGAGGTCGAAGATAGTACCACCAGTCTGTGTTCAGTGGTGGCACCATAATGTTGAGGAATCTACCTGGGAGCGCGAGGATGACATGTGTGAACATTATCCAGAGTTATTCTTGCCAGGTATATTTTCATTTCCGAATTTTAGGACAAATTCTATTAGTAGGGGGGGAAGTATGTAATACCCCGTATTTTTACGCATATTTATTTTATTATGAAATTTTGGAAATTGGGATTAATTAATTTAAAGGGAGAAAATTTAATTTATAATTAATCTGATTTTCAGGGTAATAATTACTAGTGTGGAGAGAGTTGGTAGTTATAAAAAATAATTATGTCAAAATATCATTATGTTAAACATTACCTAATGAGTAACGTAATATTATTTCGAAAATAATAATATGGTCGGGGACGAGATACGCGATAGTTAAGATATAATTATTTGGGACGGGTGTATGAGTCACGTCACTATTATATATTTGGGGGTTAAAAAGTTAAATTATTTTTATATAACTCGAATGACTATTTTGAGTGCGCTAGTGTGTCCAGGAGGGTCGAAATAGTCAGAAAACACTACTCCGTTGTTTTAATTGGAGTTTGGGGCATTTTAGCCCAAAATGACTCCCCAGATGGGTATTTTATTCTTTTGAGATTTTTGAGTAATTAAATTGACGAAAATAGGATTAAAATAGGAACATAGAGGGTTAGTGGTCTGCGAGTTGCAACTTACGTGAGAAAGATAGCGAAAGAGAGTAAGAACCAAGGAGGAAGGAGACCCATTGGAGAACAAAGCTAAAAGTTTGAGATTTCTCACAAATAGTTACACCAAAGTGTAGATCGCGATGAGAGGATGAACCACATACCAAATTCAATCAGAGAATCAAATTTCCTTCCCAAGGCAAGTGTTTATCTTGAGTTCATTTGAAGTGAGGAGTTCGTTCGAATGACCTCGTTCGAACGAGAATCCATAAACTTCTAACGAAATTCCAGAATGTAGTTTTAAGGTCCGATCAAGTTAAAAATCATCCTAGGATTATCCAAGTGAGAGAAATAACCCACATGAGTAATGGGTAACGTAAATTCTGAATTATTAGTGAGTTGGGAGTGTGATTGTTCTTGGGATATAGCGAGTTTATAAAACCTGAGAGAGTATGTATGTTCGAGAGAGGAATTATATGACTGAATCGCGGTGAGTGGTAAAAATAATGATACTACTTACATACTATGGAAGTCAGGTTGCGTGAACGGTTATTAAGTTATATAAGTTGTGTGCATGCTTATTACTTGGAATATTATGTGTATGACATACCTAGCTACTGGCTATCGAATGGAGGTTAGCGCATTGTGGACGACCATATCTTGTGTGCCTTTGGGGGATTTTAAGTGGTACCACTAGAGCATGGAACCTAGGTACCGGCTATCTGTGAGAATGATAGCGTTGATGGTCGTATGGGTGCATAGCCCATCGGCTTAGAACTATGTTCGCCTTCAATATGTGTATATGTTTTATTGGTTACTGACAGATTGAACCTGTTGTCCTTCATGCGTGAGCATTACAATGGGACTAGATAGCCGAGTATGCCTAACACCTGAGGTTTCTTAACCATGGGTGCAGTGTTGATATATATTTGTATGTATACATAGTAGGGGTGGCCATAGGCCCGAGGCCCGCCAAGCCCGCCCAACCCGCCCAATAAAAAAATAGGGCTTGGGTAAGGTAAATTAGCCCGCAAAGCGGGCTTGGCAAAATTTTATAGGCCCGATTTTTTTTCGGGCGGGCTTGGGCATGAGTTCTTAAGCCCGATGAGGCCCGGCCCGGCCCGAGGCCCGAAATATATATATATATATATATATATATATGGGGGGGGGGGGACTTCTATAAATATAAAAACGTATACCCAGTCTTTTCATGTAAAGTGAGAAACTTTATATATGGACTTTGTAATATATGGAGTTTAAAACAGATTTTTAATTAAAAAAATTGGTCTTTAAATAAAAAAATAGGTATTTTAATTTTTAAAAAAATCTTTTAATTAACATAATAGGGCCTGGGTAAAGAGCTTTCAAATCTGGGCGGGCTTGGGATTACATAACAAGGCCCGATCTAGGCCCGAGCGGGCTTGGGATAACACTTAATTTTTCAAGCCCGGCCCGAGCCCGACCGGGCCTACCCAGGCCCGGCCCACGGCCACCCCTAATACATAGTGAGATTTTTTATATATATATACTGGGTTCCTATTCTGTGTTTCATGTTGTCCACTTTATTAAAGTATATACTTATTGGGGCACCAGTTGAGAATTAAGAATGTGATGATAATGAGTTGAAGCACATTGAAATATATTCCTAAATAATAGAAATATATTGTCTTCGGGTTATTTAGATATTTTATCTGGCATGGTAGTTATACTACATTTAGTAAGGAAGGATATCATAACTATCATGGGTAGTTAGGCTCGCTAGGCGTGCACATTAGATGAGATGTGAGCATATGAAGTGAGTACGCTAAGTGAACATGAATAATATTTGTGCTAATTAACCAATTTAAGAACTTGCTATATTTAAATTGTTTTCTACTCAGGCTCTGACCCATTTTTCTGCAAATCTATTTTCTTGTTCCTTTATTTTACGTGCTCAGCCACAGGGACACCAGGCTTAGGAGATCTCACTCATTTGACGAGATGTAGCTGCTGTGGAAGCTACAGGACATTGCTAGTAGACGCTTCATAGTCTATCTTTCTTTATCAATTAGTTATTTACTTTAGTTGGACATGTCGTCCCTTCCTATTTTACATTCAGATAAATAGATGTTTTATTCTATTAGTAGACTTTTATTTCATGGTTTTGGATTATTGTATGGGATTTTGATTGGAAGTGTTTACTCCAGTTCTTTATTTTAATTTAGCTAGTTCTTTCGTTATGTTTTTGGGATGAATAGTATTAGTTAATTATTTCCTTACATGATGATGGTTAATAACAAGATAAAATTCACATCAACCTTTTTAAATATTAGGTGGTTATTTTTAATTAAATAAAATTTATGATTTTTGATAGTGATACATTATCTGAACCTGTTGGATATTCTTGATTTAATTAGTAAAGGACTGATCACCCGGTATTTAATTAGGTGGGGTGTCACAGGTGTGGCCAACATGAAACACAGAATAGGAACTCAATATACATATATATATAATCTCACTATGTATACATACAAATATATATTAACACTGTACCCATGGTTAAGAAACCCCGGGTGATAGTCATACTCGGCTATCTAGTCCGATTGCAGTGCTCACACATGAAGGACAACTTGTTCAATCTCTCAGGAACCAATAAGACATATACACATATTAGAGGCAAACATAGTCACAAGCCGACCGTCAACACTATCGTTCTCATAGATAGCCCATACCTTGGTTCCATGCTCTAGTGGTACGACTAAAAATTCCCCGAAGGCACACAAGATATGGTCGTCCACAGCGCGCTAACCTCCATTCGATAGCTAGTAGCTAGGTATGTCATACGTATAATATTCTAAATAATAATCATGCACACAACTTATAGAACTTAATAGGCGTTAACGCAACCTGATTTCCATAGTACGCAAGTAGTAGTAGTATTTCTACCACTCACCGTGATTCAGTCATATAATTTCTCTCTCGAACATACATACTCTCCGAGGTTCTATAAACTCTCTATATCCCACGAACAATCACACTCCCACCTCACTAATAATTCGAAATTTACGTTACCCGTTACTCACGTGGGTTATTTCTCTCACTTGGATAAACCTAGGATGATTTTTAACTTGACCGGACCTTAAAACTGCATTCTGGAATTTCGTTAGAAGTCCAGTGATTCTCATTCGAACGAGGTCATTCGAGCGAACTCCTCACTTCGAACGAACTCAAAATCTAATTAGATGACTCGTTGGAATTCTCATTCGAATGAGGTCGTTTGAACGACCTGGGCAGGTCTTCGAACGAGAATTCTGAACTGGCCCTGCTCTTCCCCAAAAATCATTTTTCCCAACTTTTCGACTTCAATTTCAACTCAAAACTCAACCTACTTCGAATTTCAGATTTCTAAACTATTCCTAATCACAATTAGGCACTTTTTAATACAATTTAAAGGTCAAATCCTCACTTGCTCAAAGGCAATATAAATAATTTCCTCAATTTCTAAAAATCCTCTTTATAATGAACCCATAACTTTTTTTAATCAATCAAAACCCTCAATTTAATTCGTGATTAAACATAAAATCTCCCGATTTCACACTTTACAGAAGGGTAAATCCTCTACATGCATACCCATCTTCAAATTCTAAGGTTTAATTACAATTAAACCTAATTAAACCCAAGTTTTCATTGTAATATGACGATTTCATCAACTAGAGATTAACAGGAACAATATATGCTAAATAGGTAGCAAGATAAACACTTGCCTTGGGATGGATTTATGATTCTCTTTTTGAATTTGGTATGTGGTTGATCCTCTCGTCGAGATCTACCCTTTGGTGTAACTATTTGTGAGAAATCTTCAAATTTTGGCTTTGTTCTCCAATGGGTCTCCTTCCTCCTTGGTTCTCCCTCTCTTTCTATCTCTTTCTCACGTAGGTTGCAAATGATAGACCACTTACCCACTATGTTCCTATTTTCGTTCGTTACATTACTCAAAAATCCCAAAAGACTAAAATACCCCTCTAGGGCGTCATTTTGGGCTAAAATGCCCCGGACTCTAATTAAAACACTCGAGTGGTGTTTTTTTTACTGTTTTGACCCTTTCGGACACATTGGCCCACTCAAAATAGTCATTCGAGTTATATAAAAATAATTTACCTTTTTTACCCCCAAATATATAATAGTGACGCGACTCATTCGTGCCTCCCAAATAATTATATATTAACTGTCGTGTATTTCGTCCCCGACCATATTATTATTTCTGAAACAATATTACGTTACTCACTACATAATATTCAACATAATTATATTTTGAAATAATTATTTTTGACAACTACCAACTCTCGTCACGCTAATAAATATTACCCTTAAAATCGGATTAATTATAAATTAAATTTTCTCCCTTTAAATTAATTAATCTCAATTTCCAACATTTCGTAATAAAATAAATATGCGTAAAAATACGAGGTATTACAAATATGCTAATAAGAAAGTGTTTGTATTGTTATATTTAATACTATGGAGGTAGGGACGTTTACTAATGGAATTCAGAGTGGATAGGCTTATTAGCGAGCGAAGAGGAATAGCTCATGATTCATTCACGCTAAGAAACTAATGATAGTAGGGGCACCGTGTTGTACGTTGTCTTTTGTAAAATGAGAGTGGATGAGTCTACTTTTATGTCAAGGGACGAGAATTTGGAAGTGCGTGCTCTGGTCTGAGGGTCTAATGTAGTTCAGTGACCGATAATAGTAGGTAGTAGTCTATCGGGGGGATTCTTTATTTGGATTTCTCTTTGCGAGACGTCCCATGCATAAAACTTAGTGCACCGTTGTAAGTTGGGAGATATTTGATCATTAGGACATGGGTATTGTCCCCTGGTTATTATGCAAATGTGTAGTTATAACTGTGAGTTAAAAGTTATATTACGATGTAAGTATAGTTGAGCTAGTTAGCATTTATGCTGTGAGAATCATGGGTATAGGGTGCATGGACGCCAAGGGTAATTAACTTAATTTCAATATATTCTATAATTAGAATGGGTAGGACTATATGGAGCGATCTTAGGAGTATGTGAATATGTGTATATTTGAGACTTGGAGTAGTAGACTTCTTCGAATTTCAAGGAGGAAATTCCTTTGTAAGGGGAGAAGTATGTAACACACGGTATTTTTTAGGATATATAAATTTAATTAAATTAGTGATTTGGAGAATTTGTTTAAATTGGAGATTTTTTTTTATAATTTGGAGAATTTATTTAATTTAGCGAAATCATTTAATTCAGTGATTTATATTTAATTAATTCACATTGATATTTTATTTTTACATGGAACATATTTTGAAGTGAAATAAGAAAAGTTGTAAAGAGTAACTTGGATGATGATTTGGAGATCAGGGTTGATTCCAAATAGGTCGAGATAATAAAAAAAGAGTATCCGGGAGGTAGTAATTGGGTTTTGGGACATTTTTAGGCATAGTCGGGCTCACACGGAGGTGCACAGGTCATTTGGGCTTAGCCCAATAGCTTAAAAATGGGATTACCATTATTTAACCTAAGTTAAGGAATTTGGAGCAGCCATAACTCATTTTAGAAAACCCTAGAGTTGCAGAGAAGAAAAGAGGGAGAAAGTAAGGGGATTTTTTGGAGCCAAACCAAGAAGGATTGAGGGTGTTCTTCGTCAAATCGTCGTCTACGTCATAGGATCATACCCTACAAATTAGTGGAGGCAAGTGGTTAATTTTTCTTTCAATATAAAACTGTGACAATCGATTTATATCATTGTGGTGTAACTGAAAATCTATTTTTGGGAGGGTGTTGATAGGAAATTGGATTTTTGATAATTGGTGTAAATCGTGTAGATTAATCATTACATAGACGAAGGAATATGGTATACAATTCTTAAAATCTTATTTTTATTGGATACCCAGTAGTTAAAGTCGTGTAGTTTGGATTGATAAAATTTAATCGAGGATGAGATCGGTAAAAATTGTTATAAACCTGATTTGGAAAATATTAGGGAAAGATATAAATTAATTATGTTTGATGATCAGTAGGATGTTTAGAACTTGTTTTGAGAGTAGAAATATGATGGGAAGTATTGTTGCAGTTCTGGGTTTGATGAATAAAAGCTTAAGGGTTTAAAAATGGTGGGAACAACATGGCCAGGAAAAAGAGACACGACCCAGGTATATCGAACCGGTTGGGGGGGTCTATTTTGCCGAGGGATTTTTAGGATTAAAAATAGAGGGGTTCCTATGTGAATTGTTAAAGGTAAGGTATAGAAAACTTACTGAAAATATGGTATTGCCTTATTTATCTCGATGAGAAGGGGTAATGTAGGAGGCAAATTATTACGAGGTGAAAAATAAATTAGTGATTAATTTTTATTAATAAAATAAGGGAGATGAAATTCGTAGGATTTAAATAACGGGTGAGTATATGTGTCCGGGTATCATATTTTAAGTAGTGAAATAATAAAACGGACTGGCTATGACTTTTCGAATAGTGGGGAATAACAATCGGGAATGTATGACGAGTAGTTAAATAGTGATTACCTATGGGTTGATTGATTATGTGTAAAAGTACCTAGGGTACTTGCTATCACGGGAGGTTCTGCATCGTGGACAGTCTAATCTTGGTGAGCCCAATGGGGGGATATTGACTTGTACCTCATAACATAGAACTTAGGGACTGATCAACATTTTTGTTAATAAGGGTGTGATCGGTCATTTGGGAGTGTTAGGTGTGTCTGTAGCCCAAAGGATTAAGACTATGTTCCCCTCCAATATGTGTTATTTGATTTTGTTGTTTGACGGTGATATCCAAACCGACGTCCTTATTTAGAACGTGATGTACCGGAATTTGATAGCATAGTATGCCCTCATCATAAGTCTCCACCTAGTGATGTCGTATATGTGTATATTATGATAGTGATGTGAATATATATATATATATATATACATGTGATTTATTCTACTGCAAGTGCTTAAGTAGATATTGTAGATAGTGATATCCACACCGCGACAAAAATGGGTCGCATCCAAAGTACGTGACCCACACTGCAACAAAAAAATGAAACAAAAGGTTGTGGTATGGGTCACGGCCTTTTGGACGTGACCATATTTTTCCATTTTTTATCGTCGTGGTGTGGGTCACGGACTTTGGCCGCGACCATTTTTCATCACGGTTGGGGGTCACGGACTTTGGCTGCGACCATTTCTTTCCCGTCGCAGCGTGGGTCGTGGTGTGGGTCACGACCCAAGTCTGCGACCATCTACACTGACCCCTTGATTGGTCACGTGCTTGGTCTACGAGCCACGAAATTGGTCGTGCCCCCGAAATGATCATGGCCCAACTCCGCGACCCATAGTCTTGGTCAGGGATTTTGGCCATGACCATTAGCCAGTTTTGGTGCAGTAATTACTCTTGGGACTTGGAGAATATGTATAGTTGATCCGCTCATGTTTATGATTTTCTCTAGTTGTAGTGAAAATGATATCTTTTCGTGGTAATTATGAGATTGTACGATTAGGACATAGGTTGATATATGTTTAGGACTGCACTTAGGTATGGAGTGAGATACTTATTCCATTTGAGGGTTAATGGGCGGCACACACTTTGAATTAACTATATTATTGCATGATAATTTTTGTAAGAAAATTCTTACAACTCTAGGGCGCTGACCTAAATTATAAAAAAAAAATTCTCCAGGTTTATATAGATAAGGACATCAACATTGATAAGAGATCAGACTTGCGGTCATATTTTCAAATAAAATCACTTCAGTTCCTTTAATTATAGCATATGTTTCTATTTCTATTTCAATCAGTTTATTATTTTAAATTACTGTATGGGCATAAGCTCGAATTTGCTATTTAGTTTATTTGGATGGTTATATTGTTGTTGGATTTTTATGAATAGCTTCGTGTTGGATTATATTTATTATCAGTTGGTATTTAAATGATTTTTGTGCATGTCAATTTTAAATTAAATTTCAAATATGTTTCTATTATTATTATTATTATTATTATTATTATTATTATTATTATTATTATTATTATTATTATTATTATTATTCAATGATGAGAATGATATATATTGACAGATAAGTCCTATCTTCGGCATCTTGTGTATGGCCAATCTTTACGTGGAAAATAGGTGTTGTTACACGTATTAATTATGAATTAAAACTTTAAAAAATCATATTTCATTCATTATAACTCTGATTTTCATGTTCTCTATATCGTTGAATTATGACAACATGAGGAATAACAAATATGTATATCATAATTTTTTGTGAACATAAAGAAAACAAAATTTTGGGGGTCATAGAGGATTTACAAAAAAAACGACAAATATGCAAGCAAATGGAGAATCAATAAGCAAAGTCTCTATGTTATAAATGTAGGCAAAAATCTATGAGCACATAATACTCAATATAAGTATTCGGATCTTATCGAATAAGCCGGAGTTACAAATAGAGCACTAACTTGTTTTTAAGGTCTTGTACGACCTTAAATCCGAGATTAGTTTCGTCTACGCATTGAACACGTGAGTTGTTTTGAATTAACTATAAGAGTTACTTATAGCTCACAAATACAAATATAATGTTCTCTTGATCATTAACCTTAGTATGCAAAAATCCAAAAAACAGTAGGGTCCATTTGGTTGGCTTTTTTGTGCCTAGGCAAATGCCAAAAAATTGGCAAATATGAAAATTTTCTCACATTTTGGCTGTTTGATTGCACAATTTGGCTAGGCATTATTTGCCAATGTACAACGCCTCCTATGCACAATCTGTGAGCAAATTTTGCTTACCTATTTGAGTGGGAAATATTTGTCAACAAATTTGTCAACTTCTTAAACGGTTTGAATGTTTTAAAAAATAATTTAAAAACGGCTTTAAATATTTAAAAAACGGTTATGAATATTTAAAAACTATTTTGCAATGGTTTAAAAACAATTTTTAATATTATAAAAAATTGTTAAGAGAATGTTTTACAATTTTTTTCAAAAATCGTAATATAAAAATATTGTAAAAATAGTTTTTGACATTTTAAAAACTGTTTCGAATATAATATAAAAACAGTTTAAAAGTTTAAAAACAAAATTAAAAAATATTTTAAATAGTTAAAAAAAATTGTTGTGAATATTTAAAAATTATTTTGTAATATTTTAAAAACGGTTTTAAATATTATAAAATATTGATAAGAAAATGTTTTACAATTTTTTTCAAAAAACATAATTTAAAATATTGTAAAAGCTATTTTTAACATTTTTTAATATAATATAAAAACTGTTTTTAAATAAATTAATTGGATTGACTTTAATTTCGCCTAATGGTTGTTTGATAGCCCCATGTGAAAAAAACTAGACAAAAAGGCAAATTTTGCCATGCCCACTCTTTTGCACATTGTCAACCAAACGGACCCTTAGTTCTGTTATTCTTGCCACACACGAGAGATTCTCTTAACCGTGAGATTATTTTGGCTTTTAGATTGATAGAAAAGAGAAGACTCATTTTATCATTTTGATAGTTGCTTAAACATTACATCAACTTAAAGCTTAGTATATATTTGTGGCCTAACCATGAATTGAAGAGACTATTGTCAGCCATCAATAATGGATACTATTGTCACATCCACAATAGAATTTAATCATTTTGGAAGGGTGTCCAACTTAAATTATGAAGTATTTATATGTTCACCAAATACATATAAATTGATAATAACATTATTAATTTAATTAAATGGATTAAGATCCATCACCCATGTGAAAGAATCACATCCGGTTCCATCCGAATATAACACATACGATAAAACATAGTTATATAGGAAAAACATATGCATAATCAATAATATAACATACATGGTTGTAGATGCCCGTTGAACACTAGGTTGAGCATATTTCATAGAACATACACACACATACACGTATATAAATATGTATACGTACATATCCGTGGAATGCTATTTGCTCAATCCAAATGACGGACCCACACAACCACCAAAACCAACACATTCAAGGTTTCTTTTTACGTTTTGAATTTTTTATTTGTCTATAATTTTTCTTTTATTTTCTATTCACGATACTTCTTTTATAGATTTTTTTGTTTTCGTAAATTATCCAACCAATCTCCAGTTAATGTCAAGTTTTTTTTTAAAAGTATCATACAAATTTTTTTTAAGTTTGTTTTCATGTTGGACAAAAAAACTATTCTATTTTTACTTAACCTTTATTTATAATATTTGAGCATGTATGTATAATAAACAACTCAACGGTTTAGAAATCGTAGGACCTAAATGTTTTTTAAATTCACTTTAGATTATTGTTTCTTTTTTGCAAGAGTCATGCTTTAACGCTTATAAGTGCCCTTGGAGAGACTTTTTCTCCATCTATTAATAAAGTATTTTAGTAAAAATATATATATAATAAACAACTCAAATAGTACAGTCTTATGTGAATTTTTTAAATAAACTCTAAAACATAAATTAAAAAAACCTATAACATTTTGTTAAATGATGATATGATTTTGGTTAAATTGAAATCACGATAAGTGGAAAATGATACTATGATTTGTTTAAAATGATATGGTAAGTAATATGTTAAAACGAAATTCTAATTTGGAAGACTACATAATTAAAATAAAAGAACGTCACAAAATATTTAATTAGCTCCATTATTTTTGTTAAACTAAATTTGTGATTGGTTATAAAGTGAGATTGTAAATTTTGTTTCCAAAGACACTTTTTAAATGATAATTGTCAACTTTAACTTTGTACAATTTCGATTTTGAAACCTATTTCTTCCACACTCCATTTTACATTATAAGACATCCAAAATACAAAAGTGCTCCTGCTTTTCTGAAAACATAGAATTTATAAGAACATGTTGTAGTATGATCATTTATAGCTATAATTACAAAATCATGTTGTAGAAAAAATTATGATTTCACGTCAAGTCGCATTTTAATTTGGTCGTGATCGTCTCTTAAGTAAAAAAAAAAAAAAAACTTTAGTCTAAACTTTTTTATATTTCAAAAGTCCATCACCATATAGAAAACTCATAAAAACTCTATTCTAAACTCTTAACGTGCTTACCGTTCACTCGCTTGTTACGCCTACCACACAAGTATAACATTATTAAGTTATACATATAATTTAAATTTTAGGTTGTGCTTATACTGGATAACCATATTGACACTCCAACAAAAGTTATCCATTCGTTGCCAAAAAATTATCACGTTTTAATAATAAAAACGTGTCACTTTATAAAAACGTGTCACTTATACTGTAAAATTGTATTTTTTTCAGAACAAAACTAAGTCGTGACTTTATTTTACAGAATTACAAATTAGTAATGCATTAAAGTCACAACTTAGATTTTTACCCGAACACCACCCAAATTTTTTATTTCTTACTTCGCACGGATACAACCCAACTAAAAACTACACGACATGAAATCTTCTTTTTACTGAATATAAAAATGACCCAATATAAACGTGATACGATATGAAATCTTAATTTTTTTTTGTCTAACACAAACACAACCCAAATGACACACAATTCGATTAGATTATTAATTTTTATAAAACACGAACACAAACCACTAAAACGAGGCATGCCACAATTTTTTCCGCTCGCCACCGGTACTATGCCCAAACTAGTAAAAAATTACGACGATTGTTTCTAATGTCACCAAATATGTCAATGACATTTTTCACACCGTTAAAAGTGTGGGTATTAATATTTGTAGCAACTTTTACACATTCGGGTTACTAAAATTTGATAATTTTTTTGGCAACGAATGAATAATAAAACTTTTGGCATTTTTTAGGCTTAGTAAAATTGAAGGAATATATATAAAAAAAAAGTCAATATTTTTACAAACAAATATACGAGGATAAAGTTGTCTTTTGGCTAAAAAAATAATAATGAAATAAGAGTTGTACTTACAAATTTAAAATATATAAAAGTGGCATAAAATTTAAAATTTGCATTTTCATTATTGCATTGGAGTATAAGTTGATTCTCATACATTGGCTATATCAGATGATTGGTTGGCTTTAGTAGGTTTCCGGGGGATTTAGTGGGCAAGGAGCGTAGTTCTGTAAATGGGTTCATTATAGAAAAAATTTGAAGTGCCGAAGACTTTTGTAGAAGCAGCAATATCCCTACCCATAATAAAACAATCGAATTTAAAAGATACGAGTTAATTGAGAGATTTATACTTAAAAACTATTGATCAAATATGACGCAAATATTTAAAAACTGTTTATTAAATATGAAATTAATTTTTAATCGTTACAATCTAATATAAAATTTATTTCAAAAAGTTGTGATTAAAAAAATTTTGTTTTTACAGATATACTTCAGATTGATATATATATTTTTGCAGAAAAAATGGATTCACCCCGCCCATATTTAGTGCGCTCATATTAACTCAACCAACATTTAATCCACACGGAAGGTAAAGAGTGTGCTTTACTATTCTTGTATGTGAGGAGTAGAGTAAATATAAACGAGGTCAAAGTTCTTACATACATACATGAAAAAACGAATAGTGGAATGCATTTGATCTCATGAAGGGAATGCAAAGCACTATACGGAGAATGTCGCGTTATTCATCACGTAGACTTTTCATTCGCATGAACACCTTGCCTATGAGTAAAAAGTGGGGAGTGTAATAAATTAGTGAAAACTGGATTATGTTTTACATGTTTTGAGAGGAGGGGTTACGATTTAAGCTACTTATGTCTTCATTTCAAAAGAATTAATCGTATGATTTTATTTTTCTATTCTATCTTTTGTATCACGTTGTTTTTCTTTTCTTTTTTCCCCCATATATTTTTTTCTATTTTTTATTTACCACTTTTTTATGCGATGCGATTATCTATAGACGAAAAATGAAGACGTTTTACATATATTATTTCAAATCACTTTTTTCCTAAAAAAAACTAGGGTAATGATGGATATGATAGATTGATGATGTTGGGAGATATGTATATTGATAGGTAGGGGTGATAATATGGAAAATGAAACGTGCATGGAGAAGTGAGTGAAGGTTTAGTGCTCGGGTTGAATTACTAGTCACGTATTTCGTACAATTTGAAAGAGATGTTATTCTCGGTGATTGTGAAAAATTGAAGAATACTGAGATCGTGAAATGAGTGAGCATGATACCCGAAGGAAGTTCAGACAACTTGTGACTTGGAGATTCTGTAAAATCTCTGAAAAGGGTGAAAATCTCAAACCTTTTAGGTTTAACTCTCAACTGGAGATCCTTAAGGTACTCTTGAGAGTTTTCACGCTCTTCAACTCTTGACTATCGTCATGTAATAAGTGTGAAAATAGTGTTGAGTCTATAAATTCATGATGCAATATGCATTATGATGATTTACTTATGCATTCAAGTTTAAAGATCCACTTCAACTTTCATTTAGTGTATTCTAGACTTAGAGGGATGATAGATAAATCACATCATGAACCAAATAAAATCGCATAAAAAAGTAAAAAATATGGCTTGTTTCTAATTAAATTTACTAAAACATGCATGATTTGATAAATTTCCGTCCGCCAAACAAAAGGGAACATCATCCTCGATGTTTAAAATCCTATTTGAAATTTTTAAGCACATTGTAGGAAAAAGTATACATAAATCAGTCACTAATGGATTTGCATCGCGTGATGGTTCAAATGGTAAACTTGAATAACAACGATGGTATAAAAATAGGTACATGTCTATAAGTCATATTTAAAGCATATGGGAGCATATAGAACGCCACCCCCAAACAGGGTGAGACTGATCCCTAGAAACATGGATATAACGGGCTTCCTGTCAATAGTACTAAATTTTTCATCTTCAGCCAGACGTAAAGGTACTAAACCCAAAAGATCACTGCACCAAAATGCTCATTTAGTAACAAACTATTATTAATATTACTAACAGTATTATACAATTATTATTTCTGGTAATACATTAATGTTATTAATCAAATATAAGTGTTAATAATGAAACTTCTTCAAAATGCTCACCTCTAGATATGATCTATCTATCTATCTATCTACACGTTGAGGAGAATGTCGGTGTGCAACAGTTTATGATTTTTAACAACCGAATTGGCAACGGAACTGACAATGGTGGCCATAAACACCATAGCTACGAATAGTGTCATCAGAATAACCTTCTTCATTTCCATGTCTTTCTTTTAAATGAGTGTTTCCAAAGGGTCTCCCACATGTCGTATTTAACATAAACGCTATAACAACTAGAACAGTTTCTAAAGAGTAAAACAAACTTTTAAGAAAGAATGATTTGGTTTACCACCTTTGTCCCATCTGTTTTAAATCAACGTTAGATTTTTGGTTGAAAAGTACGGGACCTTTTTTAAGTTAGTTTTCATTTTGACAAGAAAAAATTCATAATGCTGTTACTTAACCTTTCTTTTTATGTTTTAAATTTTTTATTTATATATACTTTTTCTTTTTTATTTTCTATTCAAGATTCTTCTTTTATCAATTTTTTAATTTTCATAAATTATCCAACCTATCTTCAGTTAATGTCAGACTTTTTGTTGTAAAGTATCATACGAATTTTTTTTAAGTTTGTTTTCATCTTAAAAAAAAAAACTTGTCTACTTTTATTTAACCTTTATTTATAATATTTGTGTTGTTTATTATACATGCATACATTTCATGTATAAGAAACAACTCAAATAGTATAATCCTATGTGATTTTTTTAACACAGTGAAAAGTGTGGGTATTAATATTTGTAGTAACTTTTATATATCCGGGTTACTAAAACATGATAATTTTTTTTGGCAACAAATGGATGATAAAAGTTTTTGTTTTTTTAGGCTCGGTAAAATTGAAGGAATATATACATCAAATCAAAAATCAAAATTTTTACAAATAAATATATAAGGATAAATTGTTTTAAAGTTGTCTTTTTATTAAAACAATAATAGTGAAATGAGAGTCGTACTTGCAAATTTGAAATTCATAAAACTGTCTTAAAATTTAAAATTTGCATTTTCATTATTGCATCGGAGTATATGTTGATTCTCATACATTGGCTATATATGATGATGGCTTGGCTTTAGTGGGTTTCAGGAGGATTTAGTGGGCAAGGAGGGTAGTTATGTACATGGGTTCATTATTAAAGGAAAAAAAAATGAAGTGCCTAAAACTTTTGCTGGAGTGGCAATATCCCTACCCATAACAAAACAATCGGATTTAAAAGATACGAGTTGATTAAGAGATTTATATTTAAAAATTATTGATCAAATATGACGCAAATATTTAATAATAATTAATTAAATATGAAGTACATTTTTTTACGTTACAATCTAATATAAAATTTATTTTTAAAAGTTTTGTTTAAAATATTTTGTTTTTACAGATATACTTCAATTTGTAATATTTATTTTAGCAGAAGAAATTGATTCACCGTGCTCATATTTAGTGCGCTCATATTTAACTCAACTTATATTTAATCCAACCCATATTTTCCTGGATATAAATTTTATCTGCCCAAATTAGGTCACCCCGTACTTTTGCCACTTTCCCATGTATAATATAATTACAAATTCCGGAGGACTGCTTTTCACCACTGTTTTACGGTAATTCACAGTGAAGGTAAACAATGATCAACTGCATCTGCATGCATGAGTATTATCCCATTGTTCCATTGTAATCCACATGGAAGGTAAACAATGTGATTTTGATGAGGTGATCCTAAACCCGTTGAATGATAACAGTAACATTCACTCCTTTATGATCAAAGCTAAAATTTCGAATGAATGTTTATGGGAGTTTTTTCGGATATAGGATAAGATTAAAAGGCATCCAAACTGCTCAAAAACAAACCTTCTCCCACAATTTGGACAGCCTTGAAAAATAACTTTGGTGTGAATATAACTTGAGTTTAGATCACGAAGAACTATTTTGGCTTTAAAAATCTAGAGTCGAATAGGTATCCGAGGGGAATAGAAATACACAATTTTTCCATCACTCAAAACCATTATTAAAAGGAGAAACAATAAAATTGATAGAATCAAAATTGATGGCAATGGGCGGAGAAAGAACAAAAGTGATAGAATTAAAATTGAAGGCCGTGGGTGGATAATCACGGTGAGATAACGTTACGCATTAAGATGTGACAAGACACCAAATCTCTTTTTTTTTCCATAAAGCAAAACGACTCAAATAAAAGTGGCACAACACGTTATAATATGTAATGTTATTATTTTAAGATAACTGTAGAAGTTCAAAGAATGATTAAATGAACTCTTTTTAAGACCAAGTCAATTTATATTTTGGTTGTTTCCTAAAGAATAGGTCTTCATGAGGAGTTTGTTTGGAGCTTTAGCTGTTAGTTTGTTATATACGTACTCCTACTATCTAGGTGGCTTCATGTGCATGTAATCTTATTTAAAGAATGCGGGTCATTCGTTTTCTCATTATGGAATAGAAAAGAGTTCATTTAATCATTCTTTGAACTTCTAAATGGTATCAGAGCGGTTAAACTTTCGCGAGTAATCCCGATCATCGTATTCCGTTTTTCCGGCGGCGGTAGCCACCATGAGTTGGTACCGTCCGCCGGGTACAAAACTTTGGCCTCTCGTTCCTTTCTCATTTGCTCATTCATTAAGGTTTGCAACAAACTAGCTGCCTTTTGACTAGCCAGAAGAGTCTATAGCTATCTTACAGGAGAGAAAGTTACCAAAAGCAGACCTCTCAACTTCTCAATAGCTGTTTGGAAAGCTTCTTCAATATCGTACTGCACAAAACCATGTCAATTGTCCAAACAGTGAAAGCTCACCATTAAACTAAACGTGGGCCCTGATATTAGACCGCAACAAGGTTTAATGGATGCTGGAAACACTCACGAAGCTGCCATTATTTTGAGTGTTTTGAACAGACCAATTGGGTCTGCTTGAGGCTATGGCTGTTTTATCGTTCTTTTAAAGGCAGGTGGATAAAAAAAAATTGATAACTTCATTTTATTGGAAAATATTAAGGGCCACCTTAATGTTTTCCAATAAAGTGTTGGATAAATTTTATGGTGCCATAAATTGTATGACATTTGGATATATTTTATGGAACCATAATTTAAAAAAAAAAAAACAAAAAAAAAAAAGGTGGCCCCTGAATCCATCGTGATTAAGCCCAAGAAACAAAGAGCCTCTGAATTCATTATGATCAAACTCATTTTGCCCAAGAGGCCCATTACAGGTGTCGTTCCAGCCATAACCGATAAAAAAAAAAAAAGCCTCTGAATCCATTGTGATCAAGCTCATTATGTCCCAAGAGGCCATTACAGGTGTCGGTCTAGCCAAAACCGAGAGCCTCTGAATCAAATTTGATCAAGCTCATTCTGGTCTACGAGACCTTATTTTTTATGAAGCTGAGTATCGTACTCTTGCATCCATAAATCATATGGATTTAATTTATTCTCAAGGTTTTTGGATTAAAGTGGAGATCTTTTCATTAGGCTTGATCGCACTCATAACCAAACCTTAGTTAACTCAGCAATTTTAAAATCTATTTTTTGAAAATTTTCAAGGTTTTTTTTTTTGGTAATTGTGGAGATCTTTTCACTCGATTTGATCGCACTCATAACCAAACCTTTATCAACTAAACAATTTCAGTTTCAGTTTCTTCGAGACATCTTGTTGTGTACGTGGCACCCCACCATCACTTGGCTCCTTCTATGCAGTGTCTACCTGAATGTGGTTACTAATGATATGCCTTTGAAAAAGTCAGCAACTTCAGTATCTTCTGTCCAAGCTCGGTGTGTGTCTAGCACCACACCTTCACTTGCAGGGGAGTATTGAGAAAGAGAATCCTACAAAATAAAGAAGACCAAGTCAATTTATATTTTGGTTGTTTCCTAAAGAATAGGTCTTCATGAGGAGTTTGTTTGGAGCTTTAGCTGTTAGTTTGTTATATACGTACTCCTACTATCTAGGTGGCTTCATGTGCATGTAATCTTATTTAAAGAATGCGGGTCATTCGTTTTCTCATTATGGAATAGAAAAGAGTTCGGGTCAATTTATATTTTGTAGCATTCTCTTTCTCAATAATAACATGAATACAATCCTAATAAAAACGACATGACATTTTTTTCAAACTATGAAAACGACCCAGCTAAATTTTGATGTTGTACGACACGAGACAACAAAAATTATGTCCATTTTTTAGCTAATACAAGCACAACCCAAAAAAAGTGACACGATACAAAATTTATGTCTTTTTAGCTAACTTCAACGTAGCCCAAATATAGGCGAAACGACACAATTATATTTTTTATTAGAAAATACGATGACAACCCAATTGATATGTGATACAACACGACTCGATTTTTTTTAAAAGTAACATGAACACGACTTGCGTAAAACACGCCACATTACCATCCAAATCATTGTGCGAATTGAGATAATTTGATAACTAAGTGGAGGCCAAAGTCAAACATAAATAATTTTCTATTTGCGACAAAAGTTGTCATTAAAGGACAATAAAATAAACATCTTCAGAAATAATATTAATTAAATTTTTTTGGAGTTGTTAAAGAAAGAATCACAAATAAAATTGTTAGAAATCGTTGGAGAAAAATTGTCGCGGGTAAAACGAATGAAAAAACATGTGATGTTTTATAAGGGATTTTGTTATGATTTTTGTCTGTAACAATTTAGTCACCGACTTAGGCCGCTAGAAAATATCAAATGTAAATATTAATTAAAAAATCCCGGAAACTTCGCCCCTATATGGGAACGCCCCTGGTTATAAGATAATTTTTTAAAGAAAATTCAAGTAATGCAACATCAGTTATACGAAAAAGAATTCTTTGTTTATTAATTGAAGAAACAAATTGAACAAAAAACTAAAAAAAAAAAATTATTCACATTTGGCTCTTTTAATCCGTTTGTCTGCTCTAAAAGAAGTGGGTATAACAGATATTATAACTATACATAGCCAGCCAAATACTGACCTCAATAACATCCTTCATCCTTCATTTCATTTTGTCATTTTGTGATTCCATGAATAATTATCCTTGATAAGTATGCTAGAAGGGATCGGAACTGCTCAAGAACAAACCTTCTCCCATAATTTGGAAAACCTTGCAAAATAACTTAGGTGTGAATATAATGAGAGTTTAAAACACGAAGAACTATTTTGGCTTCGAAAATCTCGAGTCCAATGGCTCTATGTGGGCCATAAAAACACAAAAACATTTCAAGACTAGACCATTACTAGATTTTCAATTACGTTGTTTGTTTATTTACGAATCATGGCAACATGGAAACTTGTAAAATGGTAAACCCCTTTCTTGCTAGATTTGTGATTGTCAGGTGACTTTTATCTCCAAACTTGATAGTCGAGAGTTAATTTCTCAATTTATACCAATGACACTTTGTAGTGTGAACTATAAAATATTGGCGAAAGTGATAGTCAATAAAATCGATATAATCAAAATTGAAGATTAGTGTGTGGATAATCATAGTGAGATAATTAACCATATTTTCAATTACGTTGTTAGTTTATTTACGAATCATGGCAACATGGAAACTTGTAAAATGGTAAACCCCTTTCTTGCTAGATTTGTGATTGTCAGGTGACTTTTATCTCCAAACTTGACAATCGAGAGTTAATTACTCAATTTATACCAATGACACTTTGTAGTGTGAACAATAAAATATTGGCGAAAGTGATAGTCAATAAAATAAGACCAATTCTTACTAAGATTATATGCCCCTTTGAATTGAGCTTCCTTCCGGGGAAGCAAATTACCGACAATATCATTATAACTTAACAGATCATTCACTCCCATGAGAAAAAAAAAAGGTAAGAGATGAGGATTGACTTTCAAAATTGATTTATAAAAACCTTACGACATTGTTTGTTGGAATTTCCTTCAGAGAGCCATGACAGGCTTCAATATGAGTAAGAATCTCATAAAATTAATAGAGAATTAAGGAAAAAGTCATGTTCCTTCCTATATTTAGATTTTTAGGATAATACTAAGTTTATAAATCTAGTCCCTGTGGTACAATAGCATTTATAAATTTAGCCCCTGTATTATAATAGCATTTATTTTTTTGGCCCGTGCCAGCAGCACTATTTTCACCATTTTTCATGGTGTTTTTAGTATAGGGACTAAATTTATAAAATTATATGAAGTGTCCCATTTTTACACACTTTGAGCATTATGAGGATCTTTTCCCAAAACCCCCTAAAATTAATTACTATGTTGTGTTAATAGCATGTCTACCACCATTTTGTGGAATGTGGCACCTGTCCGTATTTTTAAACCTTCGTGAGGTGTGTGGAGTACGTTTCGACCATGATTCAAGATAGGGTGAGAAGTAGGCTATGGAAGGGTCTCAAACTCCCAAATAGGGTCCCTGTATCGTTCAAAAGTTTCTTTCTATGACCTTATTCTATCTTACGGAAGGGAATGCCTCTAATTTTGAAGCTATTATGGAAACGCTTGATGAAATTTTTAGCATTTCATGTAAGAAAGTAAACTTCAGTAAATCTCGCATTTATGTGTCCCTGAACATGCCAAGGTAGGAAAGCCTTAGCCTTTGGTTTTTCTTTTTGTATGACCATCACCAATGACTTGGGATCCTACGTTGGAACCCCTCTCCATCATGGCCGAGTGACACTGTAGCATTTTTAATGCGTGGTCAACAATGTGAAAAAGCGTCTAGCAGGGTTGGAAATCTCGCATTATGAAATCAAGTTATGGTAGTTATGGACACATATTTTTTGTTATATGTAGGAATTTATTACTAGTGTTGACATACCCATATTCGTGGATATATCGCATTATGAAATCGGGCTACGGTAGTTATGAGAATAATTACATAGACATATTATATGTTATTGTTATACGTATGATCATTTGCTCGAGGAGGCGAAGGCATTATTTTGAATGGTCGGGTTCGACTCCGAGTCCGACGGGGGTGAGGGACGATGAAATTAGATGGCAAGATTGTGACAACCCGACTATAATTATGATAAATTATGTTTAAATCATGATTAGATTATGTGATATGAATAATATGTTATTAGTATATATAATGTTAAGTCATTATATTTAGTCTAATCCTAGCGTCATAAAGCATGAAATATTGAATTAGTTACAAATGTGAAATTTTGAAGTTTTCGGTAGAAATGTTCATGTTTAAGACTAGTTTTGACCTTTATGACAAAACAATTGACTTGAGGTATAAACTAGATATTTGTAGATATATGCGTTCGATTTGTAACACAACAAATGGTCCATTGAACGGACATCCGAGTGGGAAGATATTGTCTTTTTACGAACAGGGACTAAAGTAGTCATTTAGCCTTAAATGATATTTTGTTTTATATGATGCCACGTGTTATAAATTGATTGGTTGGAGGTGGAGGTTGGTTTGGCCGACTTAAACCCTTGAGATGTCCTCCTTTCTTCTGTAAACTCAGTTTGGGAGAGTTTTAAGTTGAGGAAAAACAATTGTGAGGTTTAGGAAGTAGAAAGTGAGGAGAAACATTCAAAAAAATTCATAGAAAATTACGTAAAAGTTCCTCAGGTAATTCCAACCATGAATCTTGTTATTTTTCATGCATTTATGATTTATATGATATAAATTCTTGATTTTTTGTTGACCTTTCATGCTTGGGTGCATATGTGAAGCCCTTATACCTTTGACTCACTTGAGTCTATATTGTATAAGTGCTCATCTAGTTTGGAAATTATGACAAAATTATGTCCATCCTAGAAACCAAAGAACCTCAGAAATTGGTTTGCTTCTTCATCTCTCTATCTTGTAGTGATCAAGAGACTATTGCCAACACTCACACACAGTAGAATTTAATTCATGCATGTCATAATGCATAATAATGTGTGTACATATGTTGAGTGTGTTTAAAATCCCTAAGTTTGATTTTTAATGATTTTTTGGGGATTTTTTAAACATTTTTTAAACAAGGTTTTATTAATTAAAACTTGATTTATAAGTTTTTGGGGTCATTCTCTAAATATAATTTGTTGTGTATTATGGCCTAATGTTACCTTTGGTAGAATCCAAAAGCGGCATAAACATGAGGGTGTGGATTTAATTATTTTAGACGCGCGTCTCAGATCCTGTATTTGCCCTACACCTGTCTGCCTATGATTGGGTGGAACTGTGTTTCTTTACTGGGTTAAAAACGCGTGTGTTATGAACCCTTGGATCATTGCTTATCAACGGTCTGCATGTTGCCTTGATGAATCCATGTGTAACTCTTTAAGCCAATCACGTTTCGTTTAACCACCGCCTTGTGTGAGCCATTGGATTCAAGTCAAATGATATTGACTCGATCCTAGCCATTGGTTTTGATCAGATCTCTCGAACTTTCTCCTCACACTATAAAAGGAGCCCTACTCTCAGACTTCGAAGACTTTTGCCATTTCATTTTTTCTGAAATAAGAGAGAAGGGAGAGTAGAGAGAAAAGAGAGAAGAGAGAAACTAGAGAGAGAAAGAAAGTTAGAAACCCTAACTTTGTTCGTCCAAATCCTCTTCAAACCAAAACCAAACCCAAACACTTCTTCAAAACACCATATCCAAAAACACTACCCTGAGTGTTCTTGAGTGTTTGAGAGTTTGAGTTGAGTTATTTTTGTTGCTGTAACCTTGTGTTCGTTAGATCTTGTTTCCAACTTAAACTTTTACTTAGATCTAGTTTCTGATTCCATAGAAATCTCATATCTGAGTTATTCATGTTACATTACACTTAGTTTCATTCTTTATTTCTCATCTTGAGAAATATATTGTTGATTATTTTCGATAAAATGTTTTCTTACTTTGAAATCAACAATAAATGCTTTCTGTTTCTTGTTCTTATAAAACTAAACCTTTGACCTAGTTTGGAATCTCACTTGGAGGTTTTCAATCTCGAAAATCTTTTCAAAACTGAGATTGATTAAGATCTTGACTGATTTCTAAGCAAGATATCCGTGGATTCTGGGATAAATTGAAAGGTCAAATAAGGTTCAAAGTTTTGTAAGAAGAAAGAAAAGAAAAGATCACAGCATATAGTCTTACTGTAATTTGTTAGGACTATTTGTACTTAATAAGTGTGTGTGTGTGCATGCATGTGTTAGAAAGCACCTCCACAAACACTTTCACCCTACAACACGAAAAGTGTTGGTAATAAGATCTTGTGAACATAAGTCGACGTAAAGTGCTGGAACAAATCAGAAGTTGACAAACTGAGAGAACTACATCTACAATCAGAACTGAAGAGAAGTTATAAGGACACCAGAGGGTACATTCCTAAACTTATATAGGTCTGAGTTGTTTGCATGTTAGTTATATAGTTTGTAACTCATAAATTTGTTTTAGTGGATTTTTCATTTTACTCCGTAGAGGGATTCGTGGATGTTTCCTCAATTGGTGAGGTTTTACCACGTAAAAAATTGTGAACAGAATCTTTCTACATCTCCTCACCACATTCTTGGTTGTGCTGTGTTTAAAACTGGTTTAAACTATCTTTTAAACTTGTTATTCAAATCTTGAAATGATCTCGTACATACTTTTATTAAACACTTCTTGTGATTAATTCTTTTTGATTTAAGAAAAGAGTTTCTTCAAAAAACAACTCGGAGTTACTTAAATAGTTTATTTTCAATAAACGGCTTTAGTAACGCATTTTTCAATTGGTATCAGAGCTTGGTAAAACTGCTTTTAAAGAGATCCTGTGTTTCTGAAATTGTTTTCTGAAAATCAAATATGGACGAGAAAAATGAAAGATTTGGTAACTTGACCAGACCTCCAATCTTTGATGGAACCAATTTTGCTTACTGGAAAGTAAGGATGATTGCTTTCATTCTAAGAACTCTGGGAGATGATGTCTGGGACATTGTTGAAAATGGTTATACTTTTCCTACAAAACCAGCCAACGAAGGAAGTAATGAGAGGGTTAAAAAAGCTTTAAGTGAGTTCACTCAAGAAAAGAAACAAGTTTCTTGAAATAATAACAAAGGAAAGAACGCCATATTTATGTCAATAAATGAACATGAGTTGAAAAGAATCTCATCCTGTACCACTTCTAAGGAAGCTTGGGACACCTTGGTTACTGCTCATGAAGGAGACACTAGAGTTAAGGCTGCTAAAACCCAAATGCTTATCCAACAATATAATTCCTTAATTATGTCTGAGACTTAGTCATTTGATGACTTCTATATGAACCTGACTGATATTGTGACCAAACTGCATGCTAATGGGATAACTTATGATAGATAAGAAATTGTATCTAAAATTCTGAGATCATTACCATAGAAGTTTGATAACAAAAGATACGCTATTGAGGAAATGTGTGATATTAATCTCACTCCTGAACTACTCAGTAGTAAATTAAGAACCGTGGAAATGGAACTGGTATTTAAGAAACAGTTGACTCAATCCCATAGGAAACAGACTAGTTCCAATCTAAGCTTCTCTTTTAAATTGATTAAGCCTGAGTTTAATACTTCCAACGATGAATCTGATGAGGACTGCGGTATAGAGAATTTGGACAATCAGATTGCCTTAATGACAAAACAGTTCAAGAAAATTATTAAGTTTAGAAACAAAGTGGCAAATAAACAAGGCAAGTCAAATTATCCAACTTCCTCTAGTCATAGATCTCATGAGAAAAACCATGAAAAAAATCACAAGGACTCTCATATCAGACCTAATAGAGACCTTAAGAAGACTCAATTCTATAGATGTGGTAAACTGGGACACATTGCTCAAGACTGTAGAGTTAACTTGAACACTCAAAACAAACATACTAGAGCTAATATTTGGAAAACATGGGATGATTCAAGTGACCCTGAAAATGAGGAACCTGAGTCATCAGATGTTTTTTATCCTTGCATGTCTTTCTTTGCCAAGATTATTTATAATGATGACATGCCTATGTTTGTTAATGAGGATGAACCAAATAATTCTATGACTGATACTTCGAATATGGTTATTACTGGTTTAGATGCTTTGATTACTGAGAATGTTGCATGTTCTACCTCGGGGTGTGTGAGTCAAAGGAAAAGCGATAATGATGATGTCAATGGGTGTGTGAGTTCTAAGAATGAACCCTTAGGGGTCAATTCACAGACTACACTTAGTGACTCGGACAATGAAGACCTTCCAGACATTCACACACTTTATACTAAAACTCTTAAGAAAAGCGCTAGACTAGAAAGAATTGTAAAAGATCTTACCAAAAAGTTAGAAGATCTAAGTCTGATGGTCAAACTGAATGCTGAAGAGTATACTACCCAATGTTTAACTCATGAAAGTGAAATTAAATTTTTTGATGAAAAACTGAAAAATTTGACTGAAACTAATGAAATTCTGGAGAAAAAGTACAAAGGGACATTGTTAGAATTGGAACAAACCAAAGAAAAGACAACAGCTGTTTTAAAAAAAATTACAAAATTTGAAAATAATTCTAATTGTTTTGATGAATTTGTTGCTGAATCTAAAACCAATTCTGATGATCGAACTGGTATAGGGTTTTGCCCTAATTTGAAAACACAAACAAAACCTTTTGAACCTATCAAGTTTGTGTCAGGAGGCAAAAGAGCTATTGAAACATGCCCATATTTTCATTAATTAAAAACTGAGTTTGATTTGAAACATTAAAACTTCAACATTGGGGAATCAAGTTGCTCTAAGCTTGAAAGTTCACCTAAGACTAAATACGTCTGCCCCTTTATCAGAAAGAGTGAACCTACATTCAAACCTGTACTACCTAGGAATAAAGTTCAGCCTCAAAACTTTTGCGAAAAAACTTCGATAGGCCGATTGAAACACTCGATAGACCTATTGAAACCTTCAAAATATAGTTATAGCTCTCTTTCTAGCACATCACCACAAAATCTAATATCTCCAAATATAGAAATATAAGAGCCTCATTTGCTCAAAAGTCTCCTTTTAGGGTCATTCCATACATAATAGGGTTCTAGCACTACCCTCTCATAACTATCTCTCATATGATATTCCCAAAGCTTCATATAGTATAATCCTATCCACAAAGGAAAATAACTTACATCATCTATCTATAGTCCGATTTCATCTCCTTATTATTGGGCTCCCACACAAAGTCCCCTGGCCTAAAATGACCTCGAATCTGCTGTAGGGGTTTCACTTCCAAAACTTCATCAAAACGTGCTCCTTTACCTCTTTTAGGCCAATCTTTCTTCCTATGACCTATTTCCTTACAAAAGAAACATCTACCCGTAATTCCTCTCGGCCCACATTGAGGAACAAAACACCGTTGTGACCCTCTATAGTCCGACTTATACCCACCGACACCATTGTCATTCTCTTCGACAAACCTACTTGATGAACCCGAATCTCCAAAATTATTACCCTCTTGCGAATGAAGACGATATTCATGACACCGTAATAGCGCCGCATTCACTACCTCGGTGAAAGTATCTAACGTTGGGCTCTCTAACAAATGCTATCGAATTCTCCAATCTAAACCTCGAACAAACTTCGATATACGCTTTTCTTCCGTATTTACCTCATCAACTACTAATTTCCCCCATCAAGTAAATTCTTCTTCATATTCTGCCACCCTTCTATCACCTTGAAACACATCCATCAATTTCTTCCTCATTTCCTTCTAAATAGGGGAAGGAAAATACCTTCGGTCAAAGAGTTCCCAAAAATCTATTATAGGCAAAGTATCTCTCTATTCTGACGTGGTGACAGACTCCCACCATTGGAGAGCTTCTCCTGTTAACTTAAAGGTGGATAAAAATTGCTTCTGCACCTCACTACACTCAACCATATGGAGGTGCCCCGGCATACTATTCTTCCATTGATTCGCAGTCATTGCATCAAATCCCCTAGAGAACTCTTGAGGATGCCCCTTACTAAAATCTTCCCAAACTCCTTCCCATAAAGACGATCCTAAATGGGCTTGGGCTTCTTGAACGACAGATTGTTGCGCCATCGTATAAATGGCAACAGTTACTGCTTGTGCCACAATATTGGCAACTTCATCTGTAGTCATGTTCCTTTGAGGCATTTGGGGTTCCACATTTTCATCCCCTTTATTTGCCCTGACTGACCGACTTCTCTTCGATGGCATCTGAAAAAGAAACAATTGTATCAGAACGCCTTTCAAATATTTTCTCATCATAGAAAAAATTTGGACGTATGAACACAACAGTCCTAATAATAAGGCTCTACATCAAGCACGCTTATGAAAGATCGTAGTAACCCACACAGATCCTAAAGATACTAGAACCTGATGCTCTCATACAACCTGTGACACCCCGCTTAAAATAATAATAGGTGGCCATCCCTATACTAAAATAATCAGGAATCTCAAGTGGTTCATTCGCTGCATCAACTGACGATCCTAACAAATAAGCATGGCTAATCGCCCGTTACCACAAAAAGAGGGTGTCAACAATTTTTTTAACTTTTATTTAACACCAATTAAACCAACCATGCAACCATTAACCCATAATACCACATCTAATTAAAATGAGCGATAGATACAAGCTCCAATAATATAAAAGAGTACAACACAATGCACAAAGTAAAATACCCGAATATCCTGTCAGGTCACAGACAATATAATAGTCTGAGGAAGAAAATATATAAAAGTGCTACTCTACAACACTAGGGTACAAACCCGATATACAAACCGAATCATAGTCTAGATATACAAAAGATATGAATCGATTATAACAAAATGCCGCAACAGTCCGCTACTGCCACTACTCCACGAAAACATTGGATGGATAAACATCAATGGCGTCCTTGTCGAGGAACACCTAAAATATTACAATATATATATATACGAGCAAGAGAAAATATAAACGGGTCAGAGCCCGAGGTGTGAAAACATTTTATACCAAGTGTATTAAAATGCGTAGTAATTATAATGCACTATGACATGATTAAGGTGGAGTCGCACTCTCCACAAAATCCAACTCACCCCTCAACTAAAGCACACACTAAACGTATGCACATGATCTCCAAAGAATTACCCAAATCTGTCTAGGACAATAATCTAACCTACTCCCAATTGACACTCATCTCAATTCCATCGAAATCATATTCCTCAATTTCTAATATTATCTATCTCAATTAATTGTTCACTTACTTCACATATAAAGTTTATATAAACAATCTCGTACTAACATATACACTATATATAAACGTTCTCTTTTACTATAATTTCTCATATTCTAGTCATTGACATAATCAATTATAATTATATGTGAGTTATTAGCATCTAAGTGCTAAGGACTAAACTTCTCCCAATTTTCAATAATGCACTACGTTTTGTGCGTGGGACGTTTCGCAAAGAGAAATCCAAACAAGGAACCCCCCCAATACACTACTCCTTGGCAGTATTGATTATCAAGATTCATTATTCCCTCAATGCATGATGCATGTAACCCAAATTCGTATCATTCAATTTATTTAATTTATTATTCCCAATTATCAACAGTGCACGACGTTTCGTGCATGGGACGTCTCGCAAAGCGAAATCCAAATAAGGAACCCCCCCGATACGCTACTTCTTGGCATTGTCGATCATCGAGATATACTATATATGTAAATATGAGCATTAAGGACTAACTTCTCCTCACTCCCAACATTACACTGTGTTTCGTGCGTGGGACGACTCGCAAAGTGAAATCCAAACAAGGAACCCCCCCCCCGATACACTACTTATTGGTAACGTTGGTCGTTGAGGTCCATTATGCCCTCGATACCCAAAGAACTAATCACACAAGAAATATAATAACCATCTAAGCGAGCTATAACTCGAGGACGCGGGTTCTCAATGCTATCATCTTCCAGGGCATCACTCATATATCATCCTGAGGACCAGCGATCGGACTCAATATCATCGACATCGTGGCCACACACACACACAACGTCTGAGAAGTTGTCATAGTTCCTAACCGGTCAAGTGAGAACGACGCATACCCACGACTTCTCACCCCCAAAATATAATGCATATCACATATTAACACAATGGACGACTATGACATGGGGAATATCCACACACTGCTCATCGAGCCAGGGTGGTCACCCTCATCGTGCAACTTCCCAATTATAGCAAGGAGGGGGTATGATTCACTTATATACATATATCATTCACATAAGATATACATACATCATCACATCATTCAAATATATACCATCATATAAGGTATATATATCACACAGTTTCATAATCATAGTATGCTCTTAGGCGTATATGAAATAATATCATTATATAGTATATTTCTCTCTCGATATACTGATCATCAATCACTCACATAACTTCCCCACTTAGTATATACTATACTATTTCTCACTTCAAGTTCGCACATCACTTCTATTTATATGAATCGTCTCTCGATTCTATTCATGTTGAGGATATTTTCTATATCCTAATGCACTTCAATTAGCATTTCTCATTTATGTGAGACATCTCCCAAGTTAATTAACGTTAAGGATATTTCTATATCCGTATGCACATCAATCAACATTTATAATTCTCAATTCATAATATGGTTCAGTCAATCATGTGAACCTTTAAAATTATCCCATTAGGGATTCATTTTACAAAATCCAATATCACTAAGCGCATTCTCACTATTTCATAATATTCCATAATTATCTCCAAATAGAATTTTCAATGATAGTGGGCTTCCCCACTTAGTATACACAACATTCTCTAATCGTTATATCTCGAATTAAGTCCATATGACCCAAACAATATCTTATGAGTGAAACTCCCTAAAAGTCTCCAAAACACTCTTCTTATAACTCCTATAGAGGTTCCCAATCGATAACCTCGAACGAAACAGAATGAAATTCTCCCTAGAAAAACATCCCCCAAAATGCCCTGTTTCCGAATTGATTCGGATCAAATCCGAATCGATTCGGCCTTGCGAATCGATTCGGCCTCCAAGGCGAATCGATTCGGGTCATCAGACCTGGGATTCTGTCTCAGGCCGAATCAATTCGGCTGGGGCCCGAATCGATTCGGTAAGGGGCCGAATCGATTCGGCTTCTCAGAAACCACGAAATGGCTATTTTTCCTTTGAAGCCAAAAACCCCAAAAATCAATCTAATCATCACCCAACCATTTTTCTTCCTCCCAAACATATTATTTTCATTAAAACTCATTATATAATTCAATCCAACTAATTATATTCCCTAAAAATCATTTATACACTACAAATCTAAGATTTTCCCACAAAGTTAGGTTTTGACAAACTAAACCCAAAACTTAAAATTTTGATCCATAAATCATGAAATAAATGGCACACAACAATTATTTATCAAGTTTAATCACTTGCCTCAAGTTCGTAGGGTCTGATTCGTCCACGAGATCGCGTAATTTGCCGGAAATCCCACTTTCTCTCTCTTTCTCTTCTTTTTTCTTCTTCTCCCTTTCTTTCTTTCTATTTCTCTTTCTCTCTAAGGAAAATCGTTTCTCCCGTAGGCTTAATAATCCTTGACTCCCAAGATACAAACTTTAAATGATATTACACACTTTAAATGACTCGGTAACTTTAATTCGAGCCAAACGAACTTAAATTATTTCGGAACCTAAATAGACCCCAAGTACAGTCATTTTGACTTTCTCGACCCTTTCGGAAACAAATACACCCTCCGAATTTCCATTCAAATAACTTTCTAACAACTTCAAATTTTGACCTCAAATGCCCAATTTAATTATTCTCAAATAAAATAATATTTATTTCTCCCAAAATAAATAAATTATTGTCCAAAAAGTCTTGGGTTGTTACAGGGAGAAGTATGTAACAACCCGTGACATTGGGACTGGGAAATTAAATTTTTGGAAGAAATAAAATTTATTTAATTTGGAGAATTTTAAATTTGGAAATTGAAGTCCAAAAATTTAGGACGTTTTAAAGTATGTCGGATGATGATTCTGAGTGTGCCATTGATTTCGAATGGGTCGAGATAGTCAAAATGACTCTCATTGGGTTTTATTTCGGCTCCAGAATATTTTTAATTTAGATTGACTCGAATTAGAGTAAACGAGTCATTTAAAGTGCGAATTAACATTTAAAATTGGATTTATTGTTTTAATGGATTTAAGGGCTTACTATTTCAGCCCTTCTCATTTGTGAGAAGAGAGAAAGAGAAAGAATAGAGAAAGAAGAAGAAAGGAAGAGAGAGAGAGGAGAGAGAAGGGAAATCTTGGAGATTCCGGCCCAGACGCGATCTCGAGGACGATTCAACCTCTACAATTCTCAGGAAAGTGTTTAATCTTGCTAAATACTTCATTTGTGTATTTCATTTCATAATTTGTGGATAAAAAAATTGGATTTTGGGTGTTAAAAATCAAAACCTAGATTTTGTTGGTTAAATCTTGATATTGATGTCCATACATGGGTTTGAGGGTGTAGAGATGATTAGAATTAGAGTTGGGCTGATTTATTGGCTTAGAATCATGTTTTGATGAAGGTTTAAGGGTTAGAAGTGAAAATTTTAGGGTTTGAAATTCGTGGGTTTTGTGAAGAAGAAAAACCTTCAAGGTTCTGCAGACTCGAATCGATTTGCCCCTTAAGTGAATTGATTCGGCTTAGGCAAAAGTGGCAGGTCTGCATGACCAAATTGATTCGGACCCAAGGCGAATCGATTCGGCTTGGGATAGAGTCCCAGGTCCTTTGGACCAAATCGATTCGCACTTGGAACGAATCGATTCGCCCTTGAGGCCGAATCGATTCGGGCGAGGCCGAATCGACTCGGAAACAGGACTGTTTTGTGAATTTTCTCTAGAATTATTTCTAACCCTTTTTGGTTGGGTTTATTGATTTGGGACATGATTATATGCTATAAGAAATATGTTTTGGGGATTTATTGGAATTTTCTCGCATGATGAGATCGCGGGTGCGTATCGAAGAGTTATTTTGGGGACTTATATACATATGTATTGGAGATTATTGTATTGGTGTAGTGTGGGAGTTTCTTTACAAACGATAGTTTTATTTAGAGGTCATAAGTGAGCTTACATACGACGTAAGGTTTAGGACTCTTTGAGAGAATGATGAGGGCATGGCTCGAAATCATAGGCCGAGGTTTGTGCCGAATCCTTATAGTGATAGGATTCTATTTAGGTTAAGATTGGGGGCCGACGAGAGAGAGAGTGGTCGCGTATCCTTAGTGATGATGAATTTGGTGAATATATCATTAATGTTAAGGGTTCATAGGGATAATTGAACCTTAGTTGGAAGTGGGGAGCGATTGGATAGTACTATCAACTAGAAAATGATGGGATCATTAGGATGAATTTAAGTTAAAACTTGAGGTTTGTAGACTATTATTTGTGTGCATACCAATAGTCGAAATTAGTACTTGAGATATTGATGTACTTTCGGATATAGATGAGATGTGTAGTGATTGTTTCCTACATTAAAACTTGGGTGATAACCTTAATGTTGGAGATATATCTATGTTGGAAGATTATTTATATCATAGGAGATAGGGATGAATTTACTTCAAGTGAGGAAGCGCATTCCTATATTGAGGTAAGTTAAATTTTTTTGGGACGACGGCTAGTGTATTGAGGGTTATGTATGCTTATAGCCGAGTTTATAAATTTCATACATACGAATGAGAGAGGGTATGTATATATCTATGTAGATATCAATATATGTGTATACTCATGGCATGAATATTTAAACCGTATGTGATGGTTTAATTATATGATGTAATTATATGGATGTATATATATTGTGTGTGTGAATGATATATATACTTGTATTGTTAAGCATACCCCGCACATGCTATCATTGGTAAGTTGCGCGATGAGGGTGAGCACCCTGACTCGAGGAGCAGAGTGTGGATATTCCCTAGGTCATAGCGTTCATTGTGTTATTATGTGATTTACATTTTTTTTGGATGAGACGTGGTGGATATGTTTCGTTTCATTGCCGGTTAGGAACTATGACCGCTTCTTGGACGTCGTGTGTGTGTGTTGGCCACGATGTCGGTTATATTGAGTCCGACCGTGGTCCCCAGGATGGTATATGAGTGATGCCCTGGAATATGATAGCATGGTGAAGTATATTGGCATTATATAGCGGGTTATATTATGTGTATGGCCATTGTACATTATATGTGATATGTACACGTGGCTATGAGCATGAATGGTTGTATATATATATATATATATATATATATATATATATATATATATATCCTATAGGAGAAAAGGATATGAAATTGCTATAGTGTACATCTTGGGTGATTATGGTGTACGAGATTGTTGGGGGTTGATGTACTGCACTTAAGGAAAAATTCGGTTATATCAACCCAAGGATTTTGTGGAGATTTTGGGGTACTCTTAGTTATTAATCAAAATAGTAGTAGCATGTTTTGTGTAGATGACATAATGGATCCCTACAATCAACATGGTCAAGGAGTAGTGTATTGTGGGGGTTCCTTGTTTGGATTTCGCCTTGCGAGACGCCCCCCACACGAAACGCAATGCCATATTGAGAGTAGAGAGAAGTTTTGTTCTTTATAGTTGTATATATAACAGTAGCATGTTTTGTGTAGATGACATAATGGATCCCTACAATCAACAGGGTCAAGGAGTAGTGTATCGGGGTGGTTACTTGTTTGGATTTCACTTTGCGAGACGCCCCACGCACGAAACGCAGTGCAATGCTGAGAGTAGAGATAAGTTTTATCCTTAATACTTGTAAGTAGCAGTAGTATGATTATTGTGGTTGACATGTTGGATCCCCACGATCGACTTTATCAAGGAGTAGTGTATTGGGGTGGTTCCTTGTTTGGATTTCATTTTGCGAGATTCCCCACGCACGAAACGTAGTGCAATATTGAGAGTGGAGAGAAGTTTTGTCATTATATTGTATGCATGTTAGTTAGAAATTAAATTATGTTATTGAAATGTAATGTTAATGGGTAACGTATTAAGAATTATAACTGGTATAAGTTAATAAATCGGAATCAATTAAGCCTAGCATGGCATATATGTGTATATATATTTAAGTGTGATTATAATGGGAAGGATTCTTGGGTTATGTTAGAACGACAGGTTTTGCGGGTATAGGCCGTGCTTGTTGTATGGTAGGTTGTCCTTATGGGTGGGGTAACCTAATTAAGATTTCAGGACGCGAATAGGTGCGCGCTGTTAGATGAGAGGTGAGTTTGGGGTCTCACGAGAGTGCGACTCAACTTTATTTATGAAATAAGTGCATTGATATTTACTATGCACGGTTAACACACTTGCTAAACATTTTTACACCTCGGGCTCTGACCCGTTTATATTTTCCTTCTGCTATATATATATATATATATATATATATATATATATATATATATATATATATATATATATACATATATATATTGTACTACAGGTGTCCTACCGCATGGATGCCGTATGCTTTTCTATCCAGAGTCTTAGGAGCCGTAGCAGTTGCGGAATATGGTGGGATTTAGATTGTAGTTGCTTCCTACTTCTTTGAAAATCTAGGTAGGATTCGTGTTGTGTATCGGGTTTATACCTAAGGGATATTTTTAGATGTTTTTATTTCTTCTTTATGATGTTCTACTATTTGTGACCCGAGAGCTTATTCGGGTATATTTCCTTGTATGTACTCATATTATTTTATTTTACTATGTCTTTTATCATGGTACTTGTGCGCTTTTTACCTTTGCTAGATAATTATATAGTTGGGTTGTTGTCCATTGTATGTTTTATTTAATTTTAATATCTCGCTTATATGATTTCGGGTAGTTTGCCTTATTTATTTTAGCATTGTCAGTTGATGTTGAGACTGAGCCGTCTGATATACCTGATTTATTGTAGTATAGGGTTGGCCACCCGTTATTATTTTAAGCGGGTTGTCACACATGTCAGCTTCATGTTCTCTCACTAGTTATGCTACCCCACCTAACTAGTTTGACTTAAACCTTTTTCCCGTCTATTAATTTACTGTGCCCACCCATATTGCCCGTACAATACGTTAGAAAATTTCCTTTCTCTTTTACTTTTTTAGAGTCGCAAGTTAATGATTAAGTTCTTCTACACTTAGAGTAATTTAGATTTCACTATCTATCTTATATACTAATACACCTGTAGTAGAATAAATCACACGTATATATATTTACATCACTCTTATAATATATACATATACAACATCCCTAGGTGAAGACCTGCGATGCGCATACTCTGCTATCAAGTCCGGGTACATCACGAACTATAATTAAGGGCATCGGGTTTAGAATCACTATCGAACCATACATTCAAAAATTCACATAAAGTTGAAAGAGAACATAATTCTAAACCTTTGGGCTATGCACACACCTAACTCACCCAAATGACCGGTCACACCCTTATTCACACAAGTGGTGCTCAATCCCTAACTTCAATGTTTTAAGATACAAGTCAAAATCCCACCAATGGGCTCATCAGTATAAGACTGTCCATGATGCGGAACCTCCCGTGATAACAAGTAGCCTAGGTATGTTCACACATAATAAATCAAACAATAGGTATTCACACAACGTATGTACATATAAATAACATCAATATAGGTATACACTCATCCTATAATATATGTCTAATACGCATTATATATATATATATATATATATATATATATAACTCCTGAATATCCTATATATTATCAATTTACTATTATGCTACGCGTCATATTTTCTCGAGTGTTTTCCCCACCACACGAAGAGTTCTAACCACCCCATAAGATTATTTCAGTAGTTCTACTATCCCACTACTAGTAGTCCGGTCTTAGGTTCACTCGTACTCTTTCTGACCCATTCTAATTCTCACGGTATTATTTAATATCAAATGAGACCCCATGGTAGACTCGCAATCTTAGTGACCCAATCAAATTCTTATGATGTCAATTAATATTAACATATACCCCATAATCGCTGTCTTAATTTTGCTTAATTGGGGAAAAATTCTAACTACAGCCTCTTAAAATTTAATTAAACCAATTCCAGGACGGTTTATCCCCCTAAACCGGTTTGAGTGTACAAGTGAACCGGTTCAGGTTTACCTCCGAACCGGGTTAATGGGTCTGCATAATCGGTTCGAGGTACCTGGCAGTTCATCTTCTCTATAGATACGAGTTTCTTCATTTTTAAAGCCCATAACATCCATTACATAATCCCAATCTCCTAACCAAATGTACAAAACATTATACTAACATGAATACATGATTCCTAATGTAATTTAATCATTGAATCATCAAAGAAATCTTTTAAATCGAATTAATTAAATAATTAAGTTCCAGAGCCCTAGATTATTCTTTTTCTTTAAGAACATCAACAACAATCTCAGATTTCTCCCAAGTTTTATTATTCCAATCCTTAATTTCATATTACATAGATGAATTACAAATATCCGACAATCTTTCTACACAAGAACAAGAATTTATTCTTCCAAATCAAAGCCAACATTTATTTTTCATAAGATTATTCATCTTACACTAACATGGATATTATATATGCTCAAAAAGTAGAAAGATAAATATTTACCCCAATTAGTAGGTCTTAATCTCTTCAGAAAAATGGATTGGTTGTGTTTCTCTACACCTGAATTGCTCTCCGGTGGTGGTGGTGGTGGTGGTGCAAGATGGTGAGGGAATGGCCTTGAGACTCCTTTAGAACCCTTATCCTTCCTCCTCATGTGGTCTCTTTGTGTTTCTTGTGATTTCTACTCTAATGTCCTTCACATAACTGATGATATAACTCTACAATTTTTGTAGGTCTCTTTTCTTCAAACTTTCAAAAGACTAAAATACCCCGCTGGGGTATCGATTTGCCTAAAAATACCTTGGGACCCAAATTAAACCCCCGAGTACACTTTTCTGACTATTTCGACCCTTCCGAACACATTAGCGCACTCGAAATTACCATTTGAATAATCAAAGGTGAAATTACATTTTATTTCCTAAAAATAAGTCCCGACACGATTGACACGCAGATCCCGACTAAATTTACCGTAACTGTCATATTTCTCACTCACGACAATCATAATAATTTCTTATTAATATTTTACTTATTCACTAAGTAATATTCAATCTAATTAAATATTAACCCTTGTCTTGCTAATTAATATTTATTTAATTTCACGTTCATGAAATAATTAATGTAGCTTCACTTGGTAGAACACCCGGACACATACAGTCGGCCCGTATTTAAATATTAATGAATTTCCTAGTTAATTCATTCTTAAAACTCTCACCATTTCTCAATTTAAAATCCACCATATATTTACCCATGAGCCCTAGGTAACATGTTTCATCTAAATTTTACACAAATTCAACGCGTCTCGGACAAATTCCCAACAAAAACTTAAGCCCAAAATAAAACAAGTTGAATTACCCCATTTCAGGCTTCATCGATTGATGGATCGATGCTGGGCGCAATAAACTTCGTCCCCAAGATTTTTTCCTCCATTTTTGTTGCCCAAACCTTCATCAACTCAACCTAACTCTCAACCAATTCTTACCTCACATCTATTACATTTATCAAACATATTTCCACATGATTTAGATTCCTAAATAGTAATGATTTCTACAACCATCAATTGCCTAAACAAATTGGGTTTATACGTGTGTTATTCAATTCTCTTCCTAAATTTAAGTTCACCATCCTTAATTACATGGATTCAACTTTTGGATTTCGATTATCAATTAGATTCCAATAATAATATATGATGTTTCATCATTAATTGAATATTTAATCTACATCTAATATCCAAAATACCCAAAGCCCCATTTTTCATAAGTCAAGCCTGCCCAAAACGAGTTTGTCTACACCTACCATGATATGAACATGAGTTTTTGCAATTTAAAATAGAATCAATTTAATTAATTTCCTTTTTAGGTTTGTTGGGTCTGATTACGCGTTGTAGAAGATGAATTTGACACAGCCCACCCTAATTCTTCCTTGAATTTGGATTCTCAAGATCCCTTCTTTTCTCCCTTCTCTATTATCTCAATTTATAGTGTTTAGAATTTGATTAATGGTTGCCTCTTACTCCAAGACTTAGGTTTAATATCCCTAATCCATAAATTAGGCTAACGGGCTAAGCCCAACATACCCGAATACCCTCGTGTGGGTTCGATTATGTCGAAAAAGTCCTGAGACCCAATTTCTACCCTGGTGTAGGATATTTTGACTATGTAGACCCTTTTGGATTGTCCTATCGTTCCAGAGACATAGGCATCTCGAGCAAATCCATTCGAGCAATGTGGAACTCTGTTCGAGCGACAATCATGTTTTGTTCGAGTGGCGCGCCACCTCAGTTTTTGTATAAATAGCAGTGCCCATTCTGCACATTTTTCAAGTCATTGGAACTCACATTTCTACAAAACTGCTGCATATTTCTAGACTTCGTTTTTCATGTTTTTTCAACCCTAGTGATTCACAAATCAATCCCAAATATATATATGAGTCTTATAAACCCTAAATACAATTGTTATAGTCATCTGGAGTAATCTTGTGGAGAAGAAGGTTGTTCTCCATTATTGACTTGGATCTCTTGAGGGATCTCTTACTGACGAGGACGAAGTAATGTCTGCAGGTATTCGAGTGTCACCGTATTTTCGTAATGTTTTTTGGTAATCAATGTTACTCTCAAAATTGAATTTTGAAAAAAGTGCAATTTCAATGGAAAACATGTGTAATTGAATGCCTATTTTTTATGGGTCAAATTACGCATATTAGAAAGCCCGTATAAAATCTCACTTAAAGGCTATTGTCAAACATGTTTGGGTTATGTGTGAAAGAGGGTTGACGCCTCCCACTGTTACCGTAGATAATGTAACTACTTAAAACCTGTGACTACATGGACTCATGATGAATTTAAATGGAGCACATATCACTCACGTTGGCTTAGTGTTATTTTTGGAAATGTCACCCCCAATGAGTTCCGATGCATAATGATGTGTACCACGTCAAAGAAGCTTGGGATGTTCTTCAACTTACCCATGAAGGCACTAAAACAGTTAAGGAATCTAAATTGCAAATTTTAACTACACAATTTGAGACAATCACCATGCTTGAATCTGAGTGTTTTGATGAATTTTATGCATGCTTGTCTGATATTGTAAACACTAGTTTCAATTTAGGTGAACACATTCCTGATGCTAGAGTAGTTAAAATGATTTTTAGATCATTTCCTAAGTGTTTCACCCCTAAAGTCACTGTTTAAAATTCTTTGGGGAATTTGAGTAGTCTGAAATTAGAAGAATTAATACGCGACCTCAGGACTTACGAAATTGTTATGTTTCCTAACACGACAAAATCAAAAGATAAAGGGGTAGTACTTAAAGCCTAGGATATGAAGAGTGAAGGGTCAGCAAGAAATAGAGGCGAGTCTTCTAGGAAAATAGAGGAAGAGATGTCTGATTCTGAGTTTGATTTTGACTTAGAAGATTTGGCCTTATTTGCAAAAAAATTCAAGAAATTTCTCTAAATAAAAATGGCAATTTTAAAGATTTAAGGAATTTTAAGAAAAAAAAGTTTGAAAAGAAAAATGATAAAGATAAAAGGGACGCGCCTAAGAAAGATGAGGAGAGGTGTTATGAGTGTGACGGTAGAGGTCATAAGGCATTTGATTGTCCTACTAGGTTGAAACGACAAGGCAAAAGCAAAGCTGCTTTAAATGCCTTTCTTAGTGACGACAATAAGGTTGAGTCGGTTGATTCTGCAGATGAGTAACTGCATGAATGTAACTTCACCGCATTCATGGCTAGTCATGTGAGTAATGAGACTCCACCTCACGACGATGAGGATGATACTTCACATGTACACCTTAACAGTGGAAGCGATGTGAGTGAGGGGAAGGATTTTGCTAGTAAGAGAGAGAGTGATCTTTGATGCACATGAGATGATTTATATACTGAGTCTTTTAAAACTAAAAAGCATAACAAAGCATTATCTCTTAGGATCGCTGCCTTAGAGAAATATTTGGGAGAGACGAGAGAGAGAGAGACAGAGAGAGTCATCCATTAGCACTGCCTTGAGAGAGAGAGAGAGCGAGAGAAAGATTGTTTGTGTGGAGAAAGAGAGTTTTTAGGGAGAGAGAGAGTCAATTTGGAGAGAAAGAGAGAAGTTTAAAGAATGAAAAATAGGACTTGACCAAGAAAGTGTCTAGTATTATGAGTGAGCTCCAGGCCTCAATGGACACTCAGAAGAAACTTGAAGCCCTTGTAGCCTAGCTTACTCATGACCTTGAGAGAGCCATGGAGGTCAAGGTTAAGATAGAGGACATAAATGAAAATATGGAAAAGATGTTCCTCTCCCCTGCTTTAGGTTCGGGTGAGAGGCTAGGAATAGGGTTTGATGGTTCCTTCACATCACATTTGACACCGGAACCAATTCCTAAATTCACGATGAATACATATGGACATCAACAAAAACCCTGCTGAAGAGTTCACCCAAGAAAACCAAACCAAGGTCATCCAAAGACTGTGTACTTTTTCACCTACAGCAAAAAAATGGGGCCACCTTAGGGAGTTTTGATATAGCGTAGGTCGGACACGACATACATCTACTCTACCACGTGCCACTAGCATTTTTTCGAGTCTTAGAGAGTAGATTGAGTTTCTATTCGCCACATCTCAGAGTTCAGTGGAAGAGTTCCAACGGATTTCTATGCCGTATGTGGACACTTCTTAATTCACGACTAGAGTCAACAATGACAAGGGAAAACTGAAGGTCACCTCATATTGGGTGCCTAAAAATGAGGCAAAGTCCCTAGTTGTTTATATTGCTCTCAAGGCATATAATACCTCTGGTGGTACTTTGATAGTGGGTGGTGTAGACACATAGCTGGTGACGTTTCATTCTACCTACCTAGAGGATCATAAGGAAGGTAGAGTCACTTTTGGATATAGGAGCCAGTCTATCATAGTAGGACGAGATAGAGTTGAGATACTAGGATTTCCAAAGCTAGAGGATGCTTTGTACGTCAGAGGTTTGAAAGCAAACCTTCTATGCATTAGCCAGTTGTGCGATACTGACTTTGCAGTAAAGGTTTACCGGAACGAGTGCAGTGTTTATGATCAAGCGGATAAACTTCTATTTCAAGGGGTGAGGATAAAAAATAATTGATATGGGATTATGCCCAAGTCCTCGTTTGTCTGCAACATCGCCACGATCACTCCTATGGATTTATGGCATCAAGGTCTAGGTCATGTGAATTCTAGATACTTAGAGTGATTACCTAAAAATGACCTAGTACATGGCTTGCCATCACTTGGAAAGTCAATGTCTGCGGTTTATGGACCCTGTCAGTGGGGAAATCAAGTTCGTAGCCCCCATAGGAAGTTGAATTCCCTTAACACTTCATGAGTGCCTCAGTTGATACACATATATCTTATGAGTCCCACTCGTATTGAGAGTTTAGGTGGTAATAGGTATATCCTCATGATGATAGATGATTTCTCTCGTTACTCGATTGTAGGTTTCATGGGAGAGAAATCCGATGCTGTGGAACTTCTCACGACCAAGTGTCGTGTATTGCAAAATCAAAATGGAGACACTATCAATAGGATACGTAGTGACAATGACACTAAGTTAAAGGAAGCTAAAATAGATATTTAATGTGATAGTCTTGGGATCAAACATGAATTTTCGATCGTGAAGACTCCTTAGTAAAATGGGATTGTGGGGAGGAAGAATCGGACTATTCGGGAGATGGATATATCTACGATTATAGTTCATAGAGTTGTTAGGATATTTTGGGCAGAGGCGGTGTCTACCACATGCCACACGGTGAATAGGGTTTACCTTCGTTCACATACACTTAAGACACCTTATGAATTTGGTTTCCCGAAAGAAGCCCAACCTTTCATATTTTCATGTCTTTGGTAGAAAATGCTACATCATATGGGATAGAAAGAAATTAGGAAAGTTAGACTCCCGGAACAACGAGGGAATATTGTTAGGATATTCATCGACTAGTAGAGCTTATCGGGGTTTTAACCTGAGAATATCTAAGGTTATGGAGTCAATAAACGTCACCGTGTAAGATGACAAACTGTCGGAGTTCGGTTATTATAACCTTTTATGTGAGGATGACACACTTCCTACTAATGATCCCATTGTGCCTCCCACACCCAGGGTAGAACCTTCTCCTGTTTTAAGGGATACTCCTACTTAGGTTTGCAAGGGGCATGATCTTACTACTATTTTAGGAGATCCCACCGTAGGGGTCAAGACTCGTGGTGAACTAGAGGATGTTGTTTGCCATGTTTGTTACACATCCAAAGTTGAGACCAAGAATCATAAGGAACCATTCATAGACGAACACTGGATATGCGTTATACAGGATGAGTTACAGCAGTTTAGAGAGAATGATGTCTGGGAACTGGTTCCCCAACCTAGCGAGATAAATGTGATAGGTACCAAGTGGATCTTCAAGAATAAGATGGATGAGGCTTCATACATTATCCGACATAAGTCTAGGTTGGTCGCTCTAGGCTACACACAGATAGAAGGTGCAGACTTTGACGAGACATTTGCTTCTCTTGCAAGGCTTGAGTCTGTCCTCTTAATACTATCCATCACATGTCATTTGCACTTGAAGTTATATCATATGAATGTCAAGAGTGCCATTATGAATGGCATTCTACAGGAGCAGGTTTACGTGGAAAAACCAAAAGGGTTTGAAGACGCTAAACACCTTGATCACATTTACTCTTTAAGGAAAGCCTTGTATGGTTTGATGTAAGCACCCCATGCTTCGTATGAGAGGCATCCTTTATATCTCTTAGCCCGTGGCTTTAAGAGAGGGGGAGTTAATATGACATTGTTCTTCAGGAGAGATGACGGTGTTATTCTGTTTGCCTATGTCTATGTGGACAATATAGTCTTTGGATCCACGTGCTCCCAGCATGCTCACCACTTTGAGGAGGATATGCAGAGTGAGTTTGTGGTAAGCATGTTGTAATAACCCGTCCTTTTTGGAGACGATTAAATCCCATAATTTAGTATAATTTGGAATTTGGAGAATTTCTCTAAATAGTGATTTCTGGGATTTTCGAGGATTTAATGATTTTGGAACGGTGTTATCAATTATTTTGGGACCATATAGGTCGAAATATTTTATTTATATGTCGCCATGGAGAATAGCGACAAAAGAGGTGAGATTTTGAGTAGAACACTGCATTTAATTATTTTGGATTAGAATAGTGATTTGCGGTCAAGTACCTCGGATGGAAATTTCGACTGCGCCACGAGTCTCGGAATGTCCTAGATAGTCGGAAAAGAGTGCCCGATTGTCGAAATTAAGTTCCGGGTAATTTTGGAGTTAAATAGGCTCGTAATTGGGTAAACGAGTCATTTTTGGGTTTTTAGGGTTAAAACCCTTTTTCTCTCTATATATAGAGATAGAGAGGGAAGAAAGAAGAAAGAAAAGAAGGAAGAGAGAGAGAGAGGGAAGAAAAGAAGAAAAAGGGGGAGATTCCGGCCGGCCTCCGCGGGATTCGGCTCGAGGACGTCGGATTGTATCCACAAGGCAAGTGTTTACTTGCTTTATTTATTTTTGAGCATAAATATCTCATATCATTGTTGGTATAACATACCCTAATGATTTTGGGTTGGGTATTCGTGAATAAAACGGGTTTTCGGGAGATAAAACGAATAAACCCCTAAAATTGGTAAATTGGAGATTTTAGAAATTAACCAAATATATTGGGTGATTCCGGGTCCTGGGATGTTTAGGACCCTTATTATAGGTGTATTTATTGTTGGTAGAAGTTGTAGGCCGTTGGGTGGAGAGATGGAAGCTTGGGGGAAGCTTCCATGGCCGAACAGCTTCTCGGAGAAGAAGCTGCCCGACTTGATCGATCGATCGATCATCGGGAGTCGATCGATCGAAGCCTTCGATCGATCGACGGTCATGGGTCGATCGATCGACCTCTGCTGAAAAGGGACAATTTCTTTAGGGTGATTTGGAAGGGATAGATTCCATTTCATCTTGCTTTGAGGATAATTAGGTTATAACCTAAGGGACCTTTTAGGACTCTAGGGTCCATAAATTAAGATAATTGAGGAGGGTAAAGTTAGGGTTTTAAGTATATAACCCTAAAACTATATTTTCGAGGAAAATAGAGTAATTGTAGAAATTGATGGATTAGAGTCCCTAACTTTAATTGGGGACTTATAAATGATTATTTGGACTAGGTATAGTCTTGGGGTTTAAGGAAATGAAATCCTTAACCCATTAAGTTAAAGTTGTCCGGGTGAGGTAAACCCTGAGGATATTTCTCGTAGGCATATAAGCCTATATAATTATGCTTATAGAAGGCATAATTATATCGTTTACCGTTGAGTATTTCCTAAGAGACAATTAGGATAATTTGGGGGGTATATATATATATAGATATACATATACTTCACTTTGAGGAGAATAGTATCATTGGAGATATCCAATGAATCCTTAGAATGGGATTTAAGTATATAGTGATTATTAAAGTAAGAAATACTTTGGACGTAGAATCATGCTAATATCAAAGCATGATTATGATTCCCGGAAGGAATCTTTGGGATTTTTATCATCGTTAGATGCTATAGGCCATTATGGACGTTCATATATATTCTAGGAAGAATATATCGGTTATATGTATACTGTGTGTTTTAGGTATATATATATATATATATATATATATATATATATATATATATATATATGATGATGGAAATGATTTTGAAAATAATATATAAATGTTTTCAAAATGGAAAGACAAATGATTTTCATAAATAATAAAAATGAGGATACACACCTCTCTAAATCGCTATCATAAGGGAAGTTGCGTTCGTATGGTGAAGCCCCCTGGATAATGATGCAGGGTAGATATAGTCCTAGGCCATGGGAGCGCTTATGGTTGTATAGTTTTCTGTGCTGGTAGGAAGATTCCGGGTGTGGTCTTGGCTACCACGCAGGCTCATGGTCGCTTCCCGACGTCTTTCGATATAGGATCCCAGGTTGTCTTGGAGGCCCTGGAAGATGATAGCCATTTAGGGGCGCGCAGAGTGGAGAAATCCGGACGGGCGGTCTTAGAACGCGTTTATTAAAGCAGTTCATAATAATGGATTTGCTTTAATTACATTTCCTGGATATAGGAAGGGAAATGGGTTATATATAAAGTAGCTTCGGTAACACTTCCCGGATGGAAGAAGGGATGTGGAAGCATATGTTATGATCAAAGCATTTTTATGATAATGAAAATGTCTTTGAATACATTTCCTGAGTATAAAAAGGGAAATGGGATATTTTTATAAGGAAAAGCATTTTTATGATAATAAAACTGGCTTTTAAAAGGTATATGATTTATTAAAGCAATTCATGATAATGAATTAGCTTTTAAATACATTTCCTGGATATGAGAAGGGAAATGGAAGTTTTTGAAATGAAAAAGGGTAAGTACTTATAAATACTTTATGTATCTAGTAATCCTCAGTCCGGGAGATATTTATATTATCCGAAAGTATATTGTGATGTAAGTATATGTATAATTGGGTGCCGAGGGTCTAATGAATCCCGACGATCGACCGTGCCGCTTAGTAGTGTATCGGGGGGGTTCCTTGTTTGGATTTCGCTTTGCGAGACACCCCACGCACGAATATGGCACTGTGTTGAGACTGGGGAGAAGTTTAATCCTTAGTGCTCTTATTATTAAATATCTATGGTATATATATAATATATATCTTTCTGTACTGAGGGACTGGCGGATCTCAAAGATCGACCTTGCTGCATAGTAGTGTATCGGGGGGGTTCCTTGTTTGGATTTCGCTTCGCGAGACACCCCACGCACGAACATGGCATATCGTCGAGATTAAAGTGAAGTTAGCCCTTAGTACATCTGTTTGACTATCTAGAATAGATAGTGGTTGGGTATTAGACTAGTTTAGCAGGGTAGCTTGACTAGGATATTTAGAGGGATGCGCTAGGAGTGCACTGTTAGAGGAGAGGTGAGGGGTATCTCACGAGAGTGAGATACCAATTTAAATATGAGATAAAATTATTTTTCTAAAAATAAAGCATTTATGCACTTGTAAAATATTTTCTAAACATTCGGGCTCTGACCCGTTTGTCTACTCTCCTTTCTTTCTCTATACTATGTATATATAGGTGTCCAGACACAGGGACGCCTGGATGGAAACTCTTTCGAGTCAGACGTCTGCTGCAGCAGCTGTGGATGCTTGCAGGTTATTGGTAGAAGTTTCTTTCCATGTACTCTAGATAGGAGATATTGTATAAACACTCGAGCCAATGGCTCAATTGCATTTATTTATTCTTTCAGTACATCATTCGATATGGTTGTATTATTTGGACCGAGTGTTCGGTTATTTTAGTTTCCTTTATTTTCTATTTCAGTCCATTGCGCATTTAATTGTGAATGTTTTTATTTGTGCGCTAAAAAGAGTAGTTTAGTAAAAGTTTTTAACGGCCACCTAATAGGATATTAGTAATTAAATGGATTTTCGACAGTGATGCTAAGAATGATCCATATGAAACTCCTGTTTTAATTTATATTGGAGTGATCGCCCGGTATCTTATTAGGCGGGTTGTTACAGATGGTATCAGAGCATCAGGTTCTAGTGTCTTTAGGAATCTGTGCGGACGTACTACGCTTTCAGCGTTGCTCTCGATTTGTTATAGAGCCTCAGGAATAGGATTGTTGATTTCTATTGCGAGATTTCGTTCTCCTGCCATATTATGAGATTATAGAAATCTTTTGCGCGCTCGTTGAGGATCGTGTGCGGAGCTTGGATGGCAGCAGGAGGTGAGGCTTAGCTAGTGCAGCTGGTAGAAGGTTGGGATGAGTACCTTAGTAGAAGTTACTCTCTCTATGGTAATTGTTAAGGATTCTCTCAATGACTACTAAAGCATAGTAGTTCGTGTACCATAGTGCCGCCATAGTAAGGTGTGGTACTAAAGTTGGATTGCCCCGTGGAGATAGGGAGTAGAAAGGGATCTTACGGATAGTTCTAACCGTGAGTCCCCATGAATAAGCAGGACGAGAAGAATGCCGTTTTGAGATTTTCACCTAAGGTTTAGCCAGAGGCCGACGGTGAATAAGGATGAAGATATTGTTATGAGTTTTACCTTAATTGAGGAGGTATATTTGGCGTGACTAGATAAAGTCGCGGTATTAGTTAGCCCTGGACTCGTGTGTGTATTTTGAGTTGTGGCGGTCTCGATAACATTATAATGTATGACTATGTGTTTTCCGCAATAGCGGAATTTTATTTTCCTTCATTCGCCATAGAGGCGGGTGATTATATTTTGTATATATACATATACGGTATATAGTGTAACGGAGCGATAGCAGGCTAATGATGGCAAGTCTATTGTGTCCGCAGTTCCTGGAGGGAACAGGTTGTTATTGTGGTGTCTCACCTTCATACAGGTTGAGTACACCTTTGTTATTATGGGTTTATGGAACCTCGATGAGCAGAGGCTTCCTTATTTTTTGGATGGTATATGTGGCAACCTCATAGATATAATTTAAGGCCCACAGAATCGTTGTTAAGCGGTAAGATTTAGCTCAGTATTGGTTTGCGCAAGGACTTAGGAATGAGTGCGAGCGCAGGGTGGTGTGACTCTTAGTTAGAGATAGGAGTTCAGATCACCTTTTGTTGGATTAGGGGATGGGGTTATCCCGGTTGCATGTTGAAATGACTGAACTCCACAACCAACGAAGTCAAGGGTTAATGTGTGGAGGGGTTCCTTGTTTGGATTTCTCTTTGCGAGACACTCCACACATGACTCTTAACGGCGTAGGGAGTGGGGAGCTATTATGGGATGCAAGGATGATGATCTTGTGGAACGGTCTTATAGTGTGGATGAACCACTATAGGCTATGAGCCACATAATGTTAATATGCTTATGGAAATATGGTGCTATGGAGAAGCACTAAAGTTGTCCCTTCGCCACATATGGGTGGGTGAGGTTGGACTTATAGAAATTGATTTGAGGACAATAGTCAGGCCTTAATGAAAAGGCAAGTTTTGAGGAGCTACAATTTGGGTATCATGTTCGTGACACTTTCTACAGAAAGTGGGCACTTGATTAGTTAGGTTTCCTTCTGTATGGGCGGAAGGATAAGATAGTAGGAATGCGTTCGTAGGCTAGCCTAGTAGGATTTAGGACGTCCCGCTTCTGTGCCTTGGGTCGCTATATCTCGATGACCGACTACGCGAGGGAGTAGTGTAACGGGAGGGTTCCTTGTTTGGATTTCGCCTTGGCGAGACGTCCCACGCATGAAACCAAGCACTTGTCGGGAGTTGGGAGAGGCCTTGGGCACTAGGGACATACTTAGGATTATATTAGTTTCGTGTAGGTAGGATAACGCATAGATCGTAGAATTTTTAGGATATAGGTTCGCTAGTATTAGCAGCGCCAAGGTTAGGAGTATTGAATTGCGCGGGTTCGGAGGACCCATAGGTGAGTATTACACCGAGGAAAGGAGATCCTTATTGGGAGAGAGAGGTGCGTGTTAGACGTTCGTAATGTTTGTGCTGATATGCACAAGTTGGAAAGGTGTATAGGCACCTTTGGTAAGGTGGTTTGATAAACCGCCTAGTTACGATAGGGGTGGTATACAAGGTTGAAATTCATGCCGATAGGCATTATAGATGATGGGTATTCTGTGACGTATTAGAGTCACTTTATGATTTCGGTAGCCGCATAGGGTATGGTTGGGAACCGTTGGGTTAGTATTGTTTCCCTTGAGGTATTAGGATTTGGAGTGATCCTAAGATTTGTGGTGTAGGTCGCATCTGAATTTCGAGGACGAAATTCCGTTGTAAGGGGGGGAGTGTAATAACCCGTCCTTTTTTGGAGACGATTAAATCCCATAATTTAGTATAATTTGGAATTTGGAGAATTTCTCTAAATAATGATTTCTGGGATTTTGGAGGATTTAATGATTTTGGAACGGTGTTATCAATTATTTTGGGACCATATAGGTCGAAATATTTTATTTATATGTCGCCATGGAGAATAGCGACAAAAGAGGTGAGATTTTGAGTAGAACACCGCATTTAATTATTTTGGATTAGAATAGTGATTTGCGGTCAAGTACCTCGGATGGAAATTTCGACTGCGCCACGAGTCTCAGAATGTCCGAGATAGTCGGAAAAGAGTGTCCGATTGTCGAAATTAAGTTCCGGGTAATTTTGGAGTTAAATAGGCTCGTAATTGGGTAAACGAGTCGTTTTTGGGTTTTTAGGGTTAAAACCCTTTTTCTCTCTATATATAGAGATAGAGAGGGAAGAAAGAAGAAAGAAAAGAAGGAAGAGAGAGAGAGAGAGGGAAGAAAAGAAGAAAAAGGGGGAGATTCCGGCCAGCCTCCGCGGGATTCGGCTCGAGGACGTCGGATTGTATCCACGAGGCAAGTGTTTACTTGCTTTATTTATTTTTGAGCATAAATATCTCATATCATTGTTGGTATAACATACCCTAATGATTTTGGGTTGGGTATTCGTGAATAAAACGGGTTTTCGGGAGATAAAACGAATAAACCCCTAAAATTGGTAAATTGGAGATTTTAGAAATTAACCAAATATATTGGGTGATTCCGGGTCCTGGGATGTTTAGGACCCTTATTATAGGTGTATTTATTGTTGGTAGAAGTTGTAGGCCGTTGGGTGTAGAGATGGAAGCTTGGGGGAAGCTTCCATGGCCGAACAGCTTCTCGGAGAAGAAGCTGCCCGACTTGATCGATCGATCGATCATCGGGAGTCGATCGATCGAAGCCTTCGATCGATCGACGGTCATGGGTCGATCGATCGACCTCTGCTGAAAAGGGACAATTTCTTTAGGGTGATTTGGAAGGGATAGATTCCATTTCATCTTGCTTTGATGATAATTAGGTTATAACCTAAGGGACCTTTTAGGACTCTAGGGTCCATAAATTAAGATAATTGAGGAGGGTAAAGTTAGGGTTTTAAGTATATAACCCTAAAACTATATTTTCGAGGAAAATAGAGTAATTGTAGAAATTGATGGATTAGAGTCCTTAACTTTAATTGGGGACTTATAAATGATTATTTGGACTAGGTATAGTCTTGGGGTTTAAGGAAATGAAATCCTTAACCCATTAAGTTAAAGATGTCCGGGTGAGGTAAACCCTGAGGATATTTCTCGTAGGCATATAAGCCTATATAATTATGCTTATAGAAGGCATAATTATATCGTTTACCGTTGAGTATTTCCTAAGAGACAATTAGGATAATTTGGGGGGTATATATATATATAGATATACATATACTTCACTTTGAGGAGAATAGTATCATTGGAGATATCCAATGAATCCTTAGAATGGGATTTAAGTATATAGTGATTATTAAAGTAAGAAATACTTTGGACGTAGAATCATGCTAATATCAAAGCATGATTATGATTCCCGGAGGGAATCTTTGGGATTTTTATCATCGTTAGATGCTATAGGCCATTATGGACGTTCATATATATTCTAGGAAGAATATATCGGTTATATGTATACTGTGTGTTTTAGGTATATATATATATATATGATGATGGAAATGATTTTGAAAATAATATATAAATGTTTTCAAAATGGAAAGACAAATGATTTTCATAAATAATAAAAATGAGGATACACACCTCTCTAAATCTCTATCATAAGGGAAGTTGCGTTCGTATGGTGAAGCCCCCTGGCTAATGATGCAGGGTGGATATAGTCCTAGGCCATGGGAGCGCTTATGGTTGTATATTTTTCTGTGCTGGTAGGAAGATTCCGGGTGTGGTCTTGGCTACCACGCAGGCTCATGGTCGCTTCCCGACGTCTTTCGATATAGGATCCCAGGTTGTCTTGGAGGCCCTGGAAGATGATAGCCATTTAGGGGCGCGCACAGTGGAGAAATCCGGACGGGTGGTCTTAGAACGCGTTTATTAAAGCAGTTCATAATAAAGGATTTGCTTTAATTACATTTCCTGGATATAGGAAGGGAAATGGGTTATATATAAAGTAGCTTCGGTAACACTTCCCGGATGGAAGAAGGGATGTGGAAGCATATGTTATGATCAAAGCATTTTTATGATAATGAAAATGTCTTTGAATACATTTCCTGAGTATAAAAAGGGAAATGGGATATTTTTATAAGGAAAAGCATTTTTATGATAATAAAACTGGCTTTTAAAAGGTATATGATTTATTAAAGCAATTCATGATAATGAATTGGCTTTTAAATACATTTCCTGGATATGAGAAGGGAAATGGAAGTTTTTGAAATGAAAAAGGGTAAGTACTTATAAATACTTTATGTATCTAGTAATCCTCAGTTCGGGAGATATTTATATTATCCGGAAGTATATTGTGATGTAAGTATATGTATAATTGGGTGCCGAGGGTCTAATGAATCCCGACGATCGACCGTGCCGCTTAGTAGTGTATCGGGGGGGTTCCTTGTTTGGATTTCGCTTTGCGAAACACCCCACGCACGAATATGGCACTGTGTTGAGACTGGGGAGAAGTTTAATCCTTAGTGCTCTTATTATTAAATATCTATGGTATATATATAATATATATCTTTCTGTACTGAGGGACTGGCGGATCTCAAAGATCGACCTTGCTGCATAGTAGTGTATCGGGGGGGTTCCTTGTTTGGATTTCGCTTCGCGAGACACCCCACGCACGAACATGGCATAGCGTCGAGATTAAAGTGAAGTTAGCCCTTAGTACATCTGTTTGACTATCTAGGATAGATAGTGGTTGGGTATTAGACTAGTTTAGCAGGGTAGCTTGACTAGGATATTTAGAGGGATGCGCTAGGAGTGCACTGTTAGAGGAGAGGTGAGGGGTATCTCACGAGAGTGCGATACCAATTTAAATATGAGATAAAACTATTTTTCTAAAAATAAAGCATTTATGCACTTGAAAAATATTTTCTAAACATTCGGGCTCTGACCCGTTTGTCTACTCTCCTTTCTTTCTCTATACTATGTATATATAGGTGTCCAGACACAGGGACGCCTGGATGGAAACTCTTTCGAGTCAGACGTCTGCTGCAGCAGCTGTGGATGCTTGCAGGTTATTGGTAGACGTTTCTTTCCTTGTACTCTAGATAGGAGATATTGTATAAACACTCGAGCCAATGGCTCAATTGCATTTATTTATTCTTTCAGTACAGCATTCGATATGGTTGTATTATTTGGACCGAGTGTTCGGTTATTTTAGTTTCCTTTCTTTTCTATTTCAGTCCATTGCGCATTTAATTGTGAATGTTTTTATTTGTGCGCTAAAAAGAGTAGTTTAGTAAAAGTTTTTAACGGCCACCTAATAGGATATTAGTAATTAAATGGATTTTCGACAGTGATGCTAAGAATGATCCATATGAAACTCCTGTTTTAATTTATATTGGAGTGATCGCCCGGTATCTTATTAGGCGGGTTGTTACACATGTTAGGTGATATTACTTTCTTCCTTGGTCTCCAGGTTCATCATCTAGAGGATGGGATGTTCATCTCCCAATCTAAGTATGCTAGAGACCTTGTGAAGAAATTTGGTCTAGACTTCGCTAAGCACGCACGTACACTGATGGTTACCCCAATAAAGCTTATAAAGGACACCTCAGGTAAGGACATAAAATAAAACTTATATCGGAGTAGAAAAAGGTATTCTTATCTACTTGACTATTAGTCGTCCCTATATAACCTTTAGTGTTTGTGTATCAGGCATCCCCAAAAGAGTCTCACTTACTCACTCTTAAAACTCTTATTTGATATGTCAATCGGACTCTCTCCCTTGGTATTTGGTATTCCTTTGATACCGATGACCGTTTATTCACCTATTCAGATACTGATTGGGACAGGGATGCAGATGGATTGAGGAGTACTGTGGTGTCTGTTTGTTATTTGGTTTTGCTCTTGTCTCTTGGTTGAGAAATTAGAAAAAGTCCATCTACTTGTTTATTGCGGAGGCTGAGTACATAGCCCCCGGAAGTTGTTGCACGCAACTTTTGTGGATGAATCAGATGTTGGGGGATTGTGGGATATCACAGGACACCATGACTATTTTCTGTGATAATATGAACGTGATACACATATCCCGTAATCCAGTCCAATATTCATGCAAAAAGCACATTAGGATATGCGAGCACTTTATTTGAGAGTTAGTAGAAGATAAGGTCGTATCCTTGAGTTTTTTGTCTACCTACCTCCAGTTAGACAATATTTTCACGAAGCCTTTAGATACCCTTAGATTCGAGAGTCTTAAGAAGTCTTCAGTAATTTGCACAGTTGACTAAGGGGTGGTCACCATGTCTAGAGTAGAATGAATTTTCTCATGATCATATCATACGATTCCTATATCTAGATTGTATCATTTGTATCATTATTTTTTTTATTTTTCTAAACAAATACAAAAGGATTTTCTATTTTTTTGTGAAAAATTGAAAAAATCCAAAAAGATTTTATTTTTATAAATTTTTGAAAAACACAAAAAGATTTTTTGTATTTTTTTTACGCCTTTTATGAATTAAAATTTAATATAGTCATAGTCATAACTTCATTCCATATTACACGTGACTATTTGATAGTGATTTGAGATGCTACATCATTTCATCCATGTGCTTTACATTGTTTTGAGTCATAGAGATGTGATTAGTGATATCTTCTACATGTCTGGCTCCTTATCTCGTTTATTGCACACGTGCACAGTTTTATTTGAGTATTGTACTTATCTATCACATGTTGGTTTGAGTGTTTTCATCTCAATTATGTCTATACAACGAACCAAATGCAATAAAATGAGAATAATAATAGTTGTGCATATAAGAACAATTTACGTGAGTAATTAAATTAAAAATATTAAGAATGTTCATGGGAAAGGGCTGCGAGAGTACAAAATTAACTCGCCATGAAATCCACCATTTAAAAGAGCCCCCCAAAAATTAAGACAATAAAAAAATCATTTGTCAAATATGGGGCCGATAGGATTTCTCTAAGTTGAGATCAATAGACACCTCAGAAAGAAAAAGGATAATGTCTAAGAAATTTGAGGGAGTTTTGGTTGGATTTAATGGCTTTACACTTTCTTAAAAATCTCAAAAAATAATTAAATAGTTTTGGACGTTATTGGTGTGAAAATCACTTTGGGTTTTGATGTGTCGATTTTCTTGAGTCAATTTCTTATAATTCCACCAATTTTACACCTAAGAAAAATGTTTAGTTCATTGATTAGGAATATCCGAAATTCACCATGCACATATATTAAGGTTGTATGTATTGATTTTCCTACCGCATTTGTTCATATCCCTTCATTTTCGCTATCACTGACTTGGTAGTTTTCGTGTTCTTTTATGGTGTGATTTTTTGTTGTACTGTTTGTTCGAAAAATATTGAAATGTTCGAAAAGAATTGGGTTGTCTTAACTTGTGACATTCTCCATTTGCATTGATTCATGTTCTTCATATTTGTCTATTTGTGGACATTATAAAAATGGGGAGAATTTTTTGTTTGATTTCATAATTATTTTCTTGAGCTTAATTGATATTTATTTTTGCTTATCCTTATATTTCAAACTGTTGCGTGTCACGGGTATCATTTCTTGTCTCATGTGTGTAATTGATGAATATTGTTTTTCACACCCCGACGATGACAAAGAAAGATTGGAAAGTTGAAGATTTGAAGATGTTGAAGTTTTTTGAATACATGTCTTTTAATATTTCATGTTTTTGGGTTTAACGGAGATATTAAAGTGTATGTCATTTGGTGTTTATTTGGGTAGTATAATTCGGATTTTTTATGTATGTATCGGCATATTCATAGGGGGAGATTTGTAAGGACATGATTTTATAAATGTCCAAGTTAGAATCTAGGAATTTACTATTTGTCCTAGATCACAGTTAGTATATCTGATACCGGCACATTCGGCATGTCATCAAGATCATCCTCGATGAACTTGATCTGAATCCTCGCATCCATCATCTTCATACGTGTATCATGCAACATCCAACATGCTCTTCAACTGTTCCCACCACTCCACTCCCGGTTATGGTAAAATAATTTATTTGTAGTGTTTATTATTTACCTAACTATCTAGGAACTTTTTAATTTATTTTTTTAGCGTCTGGACTGTTTTTACTTTGGAAAAAGAATTTTTTCTACGTGTTGAGGCGAAGAAAAAATGTCATTGACGTCATTCGAGCGCGATTGGCCTATCGTTCGAGCGACATAGGCATCTCGCGCGAAGCCGTTTGAGCAACGTGGAAGTCCATTCGAGCAACAACCCTGTTTCGTTCGAGCGACGTGCCGCCTCGATTTCTGTATAAATAGAAGTGCCCATTCTTCACGTTATTAAAGTCTTTGGCACTCATGTTTCTACAAAACTACTGCATATTTCTAGACTTTATTTTTCATGATTTTTCAACCCTTGTGATTCAAACATCATTCCCAGACATATATATGGGTCTTGTAAACCCTAGATACAATTGTTCTACTCATCTGGAGTAATCTTGTGGAGAAGAAGGTTGTTCTCCAATGAAGACTTGAAGCTATTGAGAGATATCTTACTAGCGACGACAAACAGACGCCTGCGGGTATTAATGTGTCACTGTATTTTGATGTAATTGTAAGTATTACGAATTATAGTGAAATAAAAATGGTTTTGCTCCTTTGGGAGATTTTTCCTCATATTGTGATTGACTGTTCATGCTTGGTTTCACTACACCAAATCTGCCGAATTGTCACGAACATGGACCTTGACAAGTTGGACTTGTCAAGGTCAATGATCGTGACAATTATGGGGGTGACAACTTTTGTTGTCAAGGACTTGTCACGGTCATTGACCGTGACAAGTTCATTAGACTTGTCACGGTCATGTCACGGTCCTTGACCTTGACAAGTTTTGTCACTGTAAGGGACTGTGACAAACCCATGATAATGTTTAAAAAATTGTCACGGTCAATGACCATGACAAGTCCATGACAATAATCCTTTGTCACGGACTTGTCATGGTCAATGACTGTGATAATTCTGGGCAAAGTTGAAAAAAAATTTACTCGGCAATTTGGCCACTGTCACTGCCCAGCAGTATATTTGTACCTGTTATAGCAACGTTGTACCTATTCAAGCATTATATATCCAAATAAAATAGATATAATTCAAATATACATTCAAAATAGAGACAATATACATCACGATATAAACTAAATATAATTCATATTTACCAACTTAAAAATAATTAAATTCAAATAATGTCACTACATGTCTTGGGTAAGGTTAAATCTGAGGAGGTGAGTAGGCCACACGATATACGAATTGACACACTCACTGATATACATCGTGTCGCATTGTTCGCGCAATCACAATGGGGAGTTCTTCCCGGGTATCACATGCATGACGAACACTTTGGACTCGATGTCTTGAAGTTCACGTCCATGAACTAGTCCACCATGGACGATATTTGGGTCCCTCAACCCCCTCCCTATCCGCTGGCCATCAAATATGTCCAGTATAAATAGGCTCGGCCAACCAAGTGTCGACATAGGTCGGTCGAAGGGAGCCAAATAGGGAAGTAGATCATCAAAGTCCCCATGTGTCGGCGATGAAGCAGCGAGGTCCACATCCTCGTCATCCTGCACCTCATCCTCCCACACCTCCTCCTCCTCCACCTTATCCTTCCCTTTCCCATTGCTTTTTCCACCCATCGAACGCTTAATGAATGAGAACATATCTTGGACCATCGCCTCCAAACGGGATAGCTTCGCTTCATGCGAGTCCACCGTTCGAGCCAACCCGGTGTCGCTCGTCTCCAATTCGATGATCCTAGATTTGGCCACCCGCGAGCTCACCCCCCTTGTCCTCCCCTTGCGATCAGAGCCAAGCACTTTTCTGAGTGCATCTGTGGACAAAGATGCCTTGTCGGAATCAGATTGCGACTCATGTACTTCCTTAAGCTTTGCCCGAAACGACAAAAAGCACACGATTAGTAAAATACGTAAATTAAAAAATTATAACGTAATTAACAAAAAGTAAATTGTCGAATTACTTACAATCATGTTCGTGATGCTCGGGGACAATTCCTTGTCCTTCCCTTCTTCATCCGAAGAGCCACAAAAGTATCGAGCCTATGTGGCCTACCCCCAAGGCTACTCCCTGACCCCTGAAATAAAATGAAATAATATTAGTATCGGCCTCGCAAAGTAAAATAATGCAGAATAATATACTTCTGTAGTTATAGAAAAATTTAATCTTACCATCATGTTATGATCCACCTCTGAGTAAGACGTCTGTCCAGAGTAGTACACTTCCGTCTTTTTTTCCCGATTTTCCCTCCCTGATTGGCGAGATGCCAATTGTCGCTCCCCGATCTCATTGTCAATGAACTGTTTCCATTTTGCCAATGAGATCGGCTCCTTCGGCAAAACGGATTCATGCCTTCGGATAACGGACTCTCGTGTATTCCCAAAGTACCGGGTCCGCATATTTTTCTTCCACGTCTTGTGTTGCTCCCTCAATTTCTCCAAGACGGAATCGCGTAGGTTTGGATCGAGGCTGAATTGTTCGTGTCCAACAAATTCAATGTTAGTTGCGAATAAATATAAACAAAAATATAAAATGAAATTCAAATTCAAATATTCTTATAAATATAAAAATAAATATAAATATAAATGTAAATACATTACCTATAGTCCCACCCAAACAACTAACTTGAGCTCATATGGCACCTCCTTCCAACTAATGTACCCCGGAACGATGATCGTCTTTACCAGCTCGAGGGATCTCACTAATAGCTCCAACTTGTTCTTGATGGCCATCCCCAATTTTCCATATTTAGGGAGACTAGGGGTCGGGGAGCCCTCGTCACCTCCGCTACCACCGAGCCCAGAGGACATCATCATAACCAGCATCATCATCCTCGCCTTAATACCTGAAGGAGACATTTGTTGTAACAAAATGTTATTAGTACAAATCAAAATGAATTAGAAGGAGACATGCAAATATGTACAATCAATACAAATAAAAATGAATTGTTACTGTTAAACATCCCCCTCCCCCCATCCCTGCCCCCTCCCCCCCCCCCCCCCTGCCCCACCCCTTCCCCCACCACACATACCCACAAACAACCCCACCCCCTCCCCACCCCCACCACACACACACACACACCCTGCCCTACCCCCCACCCCACACACACATACATCCCCACCCCCACCCCTTCCCCCACCACACACGCACACACACATATACACACACACACACATGCACACACACACACATGTGCGCGCGCGCACATATATGTACAAATCAAAATGAATTGTTACTACAAATATGTACAATTACTACACACACACACGTACACTACACATCCCCACCCCACCCCTACTTCCCACACACACGCACACTACACAAGAGTGAAAATGATAAAGTGCAAATCAATTAAAAGCATTAAAAATGGATGTTTCGGTAAAAATTAGAATATTTATTACAAATTGAAAAGGAGTCAGGTAGACGTTAATGTCATCACTTGGTGCCTTTGGCCCAGGTATCAACAAAGCCATCATCGAAAAGTTAGGTCTCATACACTATGAAGGAGGGAGTTGAGTGGGGCTAGGATCACTGGCCATACACTCTGATTGGTGCTTAGATTTTCAAATGGATTGAAACCATTTGTTGATATAGCCAAACGAATGTTGCGTTGTTCTCGAGAAAAATTGGGATAATCATAATTCATCCTCCTCCAGGCTGTAGAATGAATAAGATGACGCATGATATTACCCTCTACTTCTGCCCTAGCATGCCAAGTCATTACCTCCGCTATCCATGGTACTATGAAAATATTTCAACACTTTTTGAGGAACTTTTGAGATTGTCCCTTCCTTACTACTAGATGAACATATCTAGGTTCATCGCATACCGGACAACGATCGAGATTTTCATACTCGTTTTGGTATAGTATGTAGTCATACACACAAGCATGAATCGATTTATACTTCATTCCCAAACCTTTCAAACTATTCTTCATAACATGATAGCTATTTGGAAGTGTATTCTCCTTGGGTAATCAGCCCTTCACCCATTTCAGAATTACTGTCACGCTATTGCCAGACAAACCGTACTGCGTCTTCAAACTGTGCAAACCGACAATGGCATGTAAATTTATTTGATCTTTATCACAGCCAGAGTATAACGGTTGGGTCGCCTTAAATTTTAAACTTTGGTAGTTATCGTCAAGTTTTATCGTGATATCTTCACGAGCACTTGAACCTTCTACATCATCAGTAACCTCATTCTCAACTGCTTCATAAACTCTGTACGCATCATCAACTAAATCCTCTAACATATTATGATCTACGCTGTCCCCTTCTACATCTATCCTACTTGTTGAAGGTTGTATTGAAGGTTGGTCAGGGACAAAAGGAACTTTTAATTCACCATGAAAAATCCAAAATCGATAACTATCTTGCGTATCCGATCGTAACAAATGTAGTTCAACTATCTTCCACTCAAACACCTTACCATTCTTACACCTAGCACACGGACACGGAAACTCTTCATCATTATGACATCTCTTTGTGTATTTCACAAATTCGTTAGCACCTCTGCGAAACACATCCCCCATTCTATTTGTCTCACCCATCCACTCTTTGTATTTCGTATATCCCATCATAGCTACCACAACTAATCACCTATTAAAGGTAAGAAAAACATAGATTTATAGTATGTTTCATTTAATTATGTGTTATTTATATTCGATTTTTAAATTTCAATTTCAAATTCAATTTATAATAGAAATTTCTATTTCCTCTGGCTCCTTTAAAGGGTGAGTGGTCGTATCCCATTCAAAACCACATTTTTCTGTAATATACTTAAAAGCTCACGCACATTGTTACAATTTGAGAAAAATTCGACATCATATCCCTGTAGTTCTCCAAGTACACGACGTAGATTGGCAAGTGTGAGTGTTATTTCAATTGCTCAATTGAAATAACAGTCACACTTGTCAATCTAGTATGTACCCAGAGAACATTAGGATACGATTGTAGAACTTCCTCCAAAAGTAACAACTTTAAGCCACTAAGAATATTATACCGAAATTATGCAGTCCCAAACTATCCAAACGGGACAATTCGAGAGATCTCATTACAGGGGTAATGACTCTCGAACGGGTCTAAGGGCTATTGAATGCGTAAGCATAAGAACTATAAGGCTAGTATCTATGGTCACTATATGTAATTTCAAGTATTTTGATTTAATTATCATACTATATATATATATATTGTTCGATATACAAAGTAATTTTCAAAAAAAGTTGAAAAATCCCACCCCATATGGACAACAATCCAGTGGTCATGCCACATTTAAAATTAACCAACCCAACATCGATACACTATAATCCAACAGCAACGTCAACAACAAATATGTATCCCATAATCCTTCTAGTTCATCTACTCAATTAATTATTTTCAACAATTAAAGTATACAATTATTAATTTACTAATTTACAATGAGGGGCAATCATATATTAATTTACTAAAAAAATTAATAATCAATCAATTCATTTAAAAGGGACACTACGCACAAACACGCACACTACACACACGCGCACATACACACACACGCAACCCCCCACCCCTACCCAACCCCCACCCACCCATCCCTTCCGCCTACCCCCCCACCCTGCCCCACCCCTTTCCCCCACCACACACACACACAAAAAGCCCCACCCCCTCCCTACCCCCACCACACACACGCCCACACACACCATGCCCCACCCCCTTCCCCCACCACACACACACACATACACACACACCCAACCCCACCTCCTCTCCCCCCCCCCCCACCCACCTCCCCACACACACGCACATATATACACACACATATATATACACACACATACACATATATAAATGGAAGAGAGAGTGAGAGAGGGAAACTAACCTGAAAGTAGAGAGAGATAAAGAGGGAGAGCAGCATAGAGAGAGAGAGAGAGAGAGAGAGAGAGAGAGAGAGAGAGAGAGAGAGAGAGAGAAAGGAGGGAAGAAATCGGTGGGGGGAAAAAAGCAGGGGAAAGGGTTTTTTGTTGGAAAATTTGTCACGGACATGTCACGGTCCTTGACCGTGACAATATTATAAGAATTTTCACGGTCATTGACCATGACAAGTTCTGTTGTCACGAACTTGTCACGTTCAATGATCGTGACAAGACTTTGTCACGGCCTTGTCACGGTCATTGACCGTGACACAAAATGCGTGTTTTTGGTCACGGTTAATGACCGTGACAAGGCTAGCCGCTGGAAGGGTGCCAATTTACCCATTTTGGTGTAGTGTTTGAATTAATTAGTCTATCACAATTTGTTAACAGGAGTTAGGATTTTTGGGATTAAAAATTGGAATGTTAATTAAATAAGTTAATCATTGATGGCTGGCGCGCACACAAAGATAAAGAGGAAGTGGTGGTAAGAAAAGGGAAATGGTGTGTTTCAAGGATAATAGGCATAAACATCAAGACTCTCACTCATAGAAGATGGAAAATGAAAAAAAATAGTAATGAATAGAAGAAAAGACATCGAATGAAGAAAAAAATATTAAGAGGAAAAGAAAGAGATAGGCGGATAAAAAGGTGTAGTTCGATTTATAATATATGGTCAAAAAAAATTTGTTGTATATAGAACATTCAAAATATAATGTAATTTAATAACCAGGGAGGAAAGAGAATTAAATAGATGTAAGAAGGTGATGAAACCTAAATTTATTTAATGAGAGAGAGAGACATAGAAAGATGGAGAGAGAGAGAGAGGATGCTCGGTTCATGAAAAATAGGGAGAAGAATGGATTATTATAGTATATAACTAAAGTTGTTATTAGAACATAGCATCGATATTTATCATTCCCACACGATGACACATTTACACTTTATAAATCTTCCAATTAGGAAAGGGGTGAATGTTTATGTGGTGTCTTCATTCAAGAACTAATTATGTGAGCCTTTTTTTTAAGCTTCTATATGTGTTTCTCTCTAGAAGAGTATATTCACCTTCATGTTCTACAAACCATATTCCCATAACTTTGTTTTATTTATAATTTGGGGTTTCATTTATTTATGTCTTTTACGGAAGAAGAAACTTATAAGCCATTGTTCCTCCAAATCAATGAGTTGTTTTCTCTAATACTACCATCTCTTGAACTGGCACCTCTAAGACTACTACTAGATTTATAAATATTAACCAACTACATAGTCAACCAACATAATCAAAACTTATTTTTTTTTCTTTTCAAGTCCAAAAAATCTACAATCACAATTAAAACCCATTACAGATCTTCAACCTTTTGGCCAACAAACCATCGAATTGCTAAGAATGATCAAACTAAAGATGTTTTTTTCTAGTTTCTTAACTTTTAAGATGTGTTTAGAAAATTATTATTATTATTATTATTACTACTATTATTATTATTATTATCATTATTATTATTATTATTATTATTATTATCATTATTATTATTATTATTATTATTATTATTATTATTATTATTATTATTATAGAGAAAATTATACAAAATAAGACATATATATTTTGAGGGTGGGACAAAATGGAGAACTTATACACAAGTGCAAATATAAATGAGGGGAAAAAGTTCAGAGGCGGATCTTGGTTATGTATTGTACTCATATACAATATATATGTATTACAGTTCAAGGTAAATTTCTTTAAACCTTCTAATTTGATTTTGAGTTTTAATTGTGCTAAGATAATTATAGATTTTGCCCTTCTCTTCATTAATTTGGAGATGTTTTGGGGGTGTCCTGTATTTTTATTTTTGGTGATTTACGATCATTAATATACGACAAGTATAGTTAGGCATTAAATAATTCTTTTTGTATTAATATATGCTATTCTATAGAAAAATCAATGCCTCTACACTTACATCGGCTTAATATCCAAACAACATCGGCTTGATTCCAATACGATTTAATCGTTGGAAGATATATAAATATTTGATATATTCCCAAAAAGTAATCTCCTTTTATCATTTCTAATACTTGTAATATAACTTTAATAGTTATGATATTAGTCCAATCATGATATTTCTTTTGTGTTAACATGAACATCAATGGTAGTTTTTGGCAACATGTAACACCCGCCCCTATAGTTTTGACCCTACCCATGTAATTTGGTGACCTTTCGTTACCTAATTGGGCCTCAGACTTTGTAAGATGAATTATGGGTCAAATTTGGGTAATATCATGATCTCACCGCAGTTAATTGGATTAGAATGGCCTTACATTAACTTTGGACCATAGTCAGGGTCGTTCGAGCGAAACACTTAGTAATTCGAACAAGATTTAAATGTCATTAAAATGATTCTCCAAACGACCTTCCAACAAAAATGACATGATTGGAATTTACAACCTCATTGGATTCTTGTTAGAACCTTGTTCGAACAAGAGTAGTCATCATTCAAACAAAGTTCAAAACTCGTTCGGACAAGAAAATGTTGTCGCAATACATACCATTTAATTTGACACTTGTCAAACTCCCACACCGCAGATCAACTCGGGATTAAAATTTGGGTCATTTTTAGAATTTAACCCCTAAGGGTTTGGGGGTATTTAAGTGAGGATTTAGCCCATTCAAGGATATTTCTCTCTCTCTCTCTCGGCCCTTAGAGCCTCACCACCACCAACTATCTTCCACAACCCTATCACCACCACTCATCATCCCTAAATCACCACACTTTAACCATTTTCCACAACATTTAAGCCTATAAAACCAATCTACACCATTTTTTCGGCAAGATATAAATTTATGGAGAAGTTGTTGGAAAGTTTTGGAGAAGGAAAGAATAAGAAATCATGGAGTTTGCAATGGATTTTTAGAGCATTCATGGAAACATTCTTGGTGGAGATACGCAACCTCTATAAGGCCACCTTAGGAAGTTGGAGATTTCCATCTTCTCTTATATTTCATACACCATTTATTGAGCTTCTTTTAGGGGGAAAACTATGATCTACTAAGTTTTAAGATTACTCTATTCTTGATATTAGTCTAGAATATTAGAGTTTGTAAGAGTAAAAGTCATACATGTTTTTACATAGTCTTTTCCCTTGTGTTTCTACATAGTATTTTCCCTAAAGTTTTCTTTTTCAAGTAGAGTTTTTATAAAATTAGATATTTATTCTAGTTTTTTGAAGAACAAATGTCCATTTAGTCTTGAAAACCTTGAATTAACAAATGTTATCTAAGTTCATGTGATAATGATGTGTAAAACTCATTTTTATGGATTTTTAGGCTTAAAATCCATCTTTTCATGTGAGGTCTACTTATAGTAAGTAATGTTGATAATATGAACAATTTTAAGAAGGATTAAAATATGTTTTAACTTTAAATAAGAAAGATAGAGATTTCAGACCCAAAAGTGTGCTATGAAATATAGACAAAATAATGTATGTGTATTTTCAATACTATATGTGATGTTAAGGGAAAAATGGGTATTTTCTAGTGAAAATGGCCTTTAAGCGTAAAGTGTTTTCTTTGTTAAAGAACATAACAAACTTAAGAGACTTATAGATTTGGTGGTGTGTTAAGCCCACAAAGTGACTTAATGTGTTAATCAATTGTTAATGAGTTAAGAACATTCAAGAAGTTAAGTTAGTGAATTCACATTGTTTTGGGAAATAATACTTTGTAATACCCCGTATTTTTATGCTTTCTAAATTTGGGGATTTATTAAATTTAATGTGAGTTATTAATTTAATATAAATCCAGAAATTAATTACTTTATAATTATTAATGTGATGTGGGTTAGTAATTATGGGAAACTTATTGAATATTACTAATGAGTAAAGTAATATATATTATTGGTTCTATGAAATGTCACGACTGAATAAAATGATAATTTTGGAAATTTGAGTCGGGACACACCCGTATCGCGTCGGGACTAAATATTGATTTATAAAAGTGAATAAATTATAAGTTGCTCGTATGGTCGTTTTGAGTGGGCCAAAGTGTCCGTAAGGGTCGACATAGTCAGAAAAGTGTACCCGAGAGTTTAGTTCGGGTCTCGGGGCGTTTTTAGGCTTATTTAGCGCCCCGGGAGGGCATTTTGGACATTTTGTAATTTTAGGCAATTAAACCCACGAATTTTCAAGTGTTATATCAGATGTCTAACGTTGCCTTCTAGGGTTAACACAACCAAAGACAAGTGACGGCCATAGGAGAGGGAAGGAGAGAGTTCGCCAAGGTGTTCTACGCCGAAAATTCATCCGGTTGCACCGCCACCACCACCAACGCGTAGATCGCGCGACGGGGAATGCAACCACACCAAATTCGTCCTCAAATCAAAACTAACAAATTTCTAGGTAAGTGTTTATCTTGCTTATTTTCGTTAATGCATCACTAATGTTAGTGTAGGATTGATTAGGATGAGTATCATGGAAGAAAACCCATGTTGGAGATACGAAATTGCATGTAGTAATGATATAAATGGAAATCTGGGAATCCCCTTTCATATGTAGAGGTTGAACCACGGATTTATGATGTTTTAGAAGAAGAAATTCTGGAAAAAGAATGATTAGAACAAAGTTAAATAAATTTCTAGGGTTCATAAGGTTTATATATGTTTTGCCCCTTTTAATCCATAGTCATTGATGAAAATTCACATGCTTTACGTAGAAGATGTGTAATTTAGGTTTATAATGATTGTAGTACGAATTTTTGGGATTTTGGGTGTGAAAAATCTGGATTTGGTTGACGTTGGATTATAGAACCCGTACCTATTAAACTGCAGAATTCGCCATACCTGTTTGATCGATCGATCGAACCAGGAGTGTCGATCGATCGACGCATCGATCGATCGAGCTCCTGCCATCGATCGATCGACCCCTTCTAGCAGACTCATATTTCCCCTTTGTAAATAGTTAAATTAAAATTAAATGAGTAAAAATATTTGGACATCCTTATTAAAATATTTTGGGAGATAAAGAAGACCAGTAGGACTTATTAATAATTATGAGACCTTTAATGTAAGACGAGATTTGCATTTTTGGGATGGTTACATATAAGGGATGATAGAATTATGTATTAAAGGGAAAGACGCGTAAGATAGTTACGATGGAAAATAGATGAGTACCTACTGAATTCTACACTTGGGAGGATAGAGTCCATGAGTGTTACGTAGTAAGTTGGAATAATCCCTCAAACTAAAAGTAAGAGACGAACCGTTATAAGTGATAACTAAATAACGAGAAAATAAGGATAAATGTTATAATTATGGGTTATGAGATGAACGTAAATTTGATATAGAAAGAGTAGTATATTTACATGACTGTGTTTATTCATTTACTATATACATGTGAAAATCATGCCCGCGCCACATGCTATCCCTGAGGTTACCGTGCTGGGACAGTCTTATCTCAATGTGACCTTTACCGGGGATATTGACTTGTACCCAAGAAGATAGGAATCCTAGGTATAGGCTATCATATCGATAGTTACGGGTGTAAGAGACGCGAGGGTATGTGCCGACCTGTTGAACTTGTAAACTATCCTTCGCCTCAATATTGTTTGTGTATGTATTAATACAGTTCGAGAGTGATTCCGAACTTGTATTTCCCTTAGTACGAGTGATGTGGGGATTGGATAGCCGAGTATGCCCGCACCATAATTTTTATGTGGGGTGCTGTTAGAATATATATATTATACGAGTATTTAATATATATATGAATTTCTGAAATTTGGAACTTCCTATTGTGTTTATGGTAAGTAAGAAATGAATAATGACTTCAAATTGGAAATACTTGTTTTGAAAAGTATAAAAGTATATTTCTGGAAAACTTTATTAATAAATAAAGTTAAAAATGAGAGCTTTGTTACTAAATGAAATTTACTTCTTAAACAGTTGAATTGTTTAGTTTAAATCTTACGAGTAACCGAAGATAAGATGAGTTAAACCGTTGGGAAGGTTAGTGCGATAGGTGTGCACATTAGAAGAGAGGTGAGAATTTCTCAAGAGAGTGTCGCACTAATATGTTGTTGCATTGGCCTGTAAACATTTTAAATACTTGCTAAACAAATTTTAAATCATTTCATAATCGGGCTCTGACCCGTTTCTATTTTCCTTTCTCCCTTGTATATATATGTATATATTACAGGTGCCCAGCCACAGGGGCGTCTTGCATAGGATCCTTTGGAAGGAAGGTGCTGCAGCTTAGCTGGGAGTTGGAGGCATCTTGCTTAGACGACCTCATTCATTTGATTCTACTCTTAGTATTATTTATTTCAGTTGGGCTTGTGTAGCCCTTTCCTCTATTCAGGTGTTTTATTGGATATTGTAATCCATTTATTTCTAGTACTTGCACTTTGGGATTTATTATTACCAAGATGTTTTAATTTAAAGTATTAAATGTTGGATTCAACTAGTTGAATGTTTGATTATTTGGATTGTATGTTCCAGGATAGGTATGGTGTGACTGTTAAATTGTGAATTATGCAAAGTTTTAAATGTTTGTTTATATAAAATAAAATTTGGTAGGTAATGTCTAAAAGGGTTTGACACTTAGCTTAATTATTTAGGGTGTTTAAATTTGAAAAGTATTTTTGACAGTGATGTTAAGAATGAACCAACTGTTCACCTTGATTTTAATTTAATAAAGGAGTGATCGCCCGATATTTAATTAGGCGGGGTGTCACAGGTGGTATCAGAGCATCAGGTTCTAGTGTCCTTAGGATCTGTACGGCTTATTTCTCTTTCAGCTTAGCATTTTTGCTATAGAGCCCTATTTTAGGATTGTTGTATTCTTGCTTCTACGTTTACGTCTTCAGCTATTTGAGATTTGGTAGTAACTGTAGACTAATAAATTTCTTCACGTTTCAGATGCCTCCGAGACGTGCACCAAAGTATGGGTGTGACCAAGTCGAGCAGCCAACAGCTCCGGCTCAGGGTACGATGAATGCTAATGAGGTAGACGCTATTGTTGCTCAGGCGGTGAATGCAGTGCTAGCGATGGTACAGCAGGCTCCACCCCAAATTCAGGCAGTGGCGCCAGTACCTGCATAGCTTCCATCTGCATGGGAGCGGGTTAGGGATGCCTTTCAGAAGGCGCATCCCCTTGAGTTCTCGGGTAGTTCAGATATCATCGTCAGCCAATGGAAGAAAGATATCCAACGGCATCTGCGTATGTATGAGTGCACAGACGTGCAAAAATAGTTGTTGGCTTCCTTCAGGTTAGTGGGGGCCACTTTGCAGTGGTGGGAATCCACCACCACCTTGGAGAAGAGGGATACGATCTCGATTCAGTCATTTTGGGAGAGATTTGACCGCAAGTACTTTCCACCCGCCGTGCAAACTGAGATAAGGCGGAAGTTACTGAACTTGAAGCAGGAAAATTCTACCGTTGCTGAGTATGAGGAGGAGTTCATGAGACTTCTCACCATAGTGCCAGATGAGCCACCTACTGAGGATAAGAAGATAACCTTGTTTGTGGATGTGTTAGCTTGGAGGATTCGTCAGCATGTTATAGGGAATTTGTCTCTAAGTACCTTCACAAATGTACTCAATGCTGCCTTACTACACTGCAAGGATCACCGCTTCCATCTGCAGGGAAGTAAGCGAGCAGGAGAGTCCGGCCAGCAGGGCAGGACAGGGGTAATGGCGCTGGTGGAGCACCGACATCCCAGGGACAGTCTCGTCAGCATGAGCAGAGTTCCCATCAGGGGGACCCTACCAAGCGCTTCCGATCAGGTGATTAAAGTAAGGGATTTAGGGGTTATAGGAAGGGTTAGAAGGGCCAGTCTAATCAGCATGGCTAGCAAGACCAACACCAACAACAGCAGCGCCAACAGGGCCAATAGCGTTTTCATCAGGGCCAACAGGGCTAGTGGCGGGGTGGAAACGGCCAGCAGGGCCGTGGTCAGAAAACTCAGAGGGGAGGTAACTTCAGAGGCCGATGTTTTGTGTGAGCCAAGCATGGCCATAAGCGCCAGGATTGCCCAGAGGGTGATAGGGCCCCACATCAGCAGGGTGCCCATAATGAGCCACAGAGGCCACTTTTTCCAGCCGCCCTCCCAGCACCAGCCTAGGTACCAGCCCTACCAACCATTCCAGCAGCTCCAGTGTAGCAGGGGCACTTACAGTATGGACATGTCTATAACGTCCACCAGGTAGCAGCTCCACAGGGACCACCCACGATTGAGGGTATATTTCCTATCCATGGTACTATGGGTCGGTTTTTTTTTATACTGGGGCGACGCATTGTTTTATAGCTACTCATTTTGAGAAAGACCTTAGGATTATTAGCCACAATAGAGAGCACTGTGACGTGTGTAGACTCACCACTGGGAAATGGTTAGCTTATTTTCTTTATATGCCGGGGTGTGGGGGTAGATATTGGTAGCTTGGTATTACCTGCAGACATGTTAGTCTTAGATATGCATGAGCACGATGACATTTTCGGTATGGATTGGCTCGTAGCTTACAGAGCCATGATAGATTGTTTCGGTGGGAGTATTGTTTTTGCCATTCCGGGGCAAGAGATGTTTGTAGTGGAGATGCCTCTCCCACAGGGAAGCTCGAACGCTCATTTGTATTACATAGAGGAGGATACCTGTAAGCAGGTTGTGATTCCCTTAGACTCGATCCCAGTTGTTTGTGAGTATTCCGATGTATTTCAGGAGATACTAGGACTACCCCCCAGTCGAGAGATAGACTTTGTCATAGATTTATTACTGGATACTAGACTTATAGCACGCGCTCCATACAGTATGGCTCCGGCGGAGATGCGAGGGTTACGAGATCAGATAGAGCAGCTGTTAGGTCAGGGCTTCATTCGCAGGAGTACCTCACCTTGGGGCACTCCAGTTTTGTTTGTGAAAAAGAGAGACAATTCACTAAGGCTATGTGTGGACTACCGGGAACTGAACAAGGTCACGATACGGAACAAGTATCCGTTTCCTCGAATCGATGATCTGTTCGACCAGCTGAGGGGAGCAACTTTCTTTTCGAAGATAGATTTGAGGTCGGGGTACCATCAGCTACGAATTAGGGAGCAGGATGTTTCAAAGAATGCTTTCTTGACGAGATATGGGTCCTATGAGTTCAGAGTGATGCCATTTGGACTCACAAATGCTCCAGCAGTATTCATGGAGTTGATGAATCGAGTTTTCAGAGAGTTCTTGGATCAGTTCGTCATTATTTTCATAGATGACATTATGATATATTCACACTCTGAGGAGGAGCATGCCGAGCACTTGAGGCAGGCTCTTCATACTCTGCAAGAGCATCAGCTGTATGCTAAGTATGAGAAATACGAGTTCTGGTTACGTGAAGTGTAGTTCTTGCGACATGTTGTTTCTAAACAGGGGATAGCAGTTGACCCGAGTAAAGTGTCAGCAGTGAGGGAGTGGGGACAGCCCACGACACCGACGGAAGTGCGTAGTTTCTTGGGGTTATCCGAATACTACAGGAGATTCATTCGGGTATTATCAAAAATAGCGGGTCCATTGACGAACCTGACTCGCAAAGGGGTACCATATGTTTGGGATGATGCTTGTCAATTGGATTTCAACGAGCTGAAAGACAAGCTTACTTTAGAACCGGTCCTTGCTTTACCGAAGTTGGGTGTGGAGTACCTGGTTTACACCGATGCCTCTTTACGGGGACTTGGGGGAGTACTTTAGTAGGAGGGGAAAGCTATAGCTTTTGCCTCCCGCAAGCTTAAGATGCATGAGAAGAATTACCCCACCCACGACCAGGAGTTAACAGCGGTCGTTTTTGCATTGAGGATATGGAGGCACTATTTATTGGGGGAGAAATTCTTCTTATTCACAGACCACAAGTCACTGCAGTACCTGTTCACTCAGCGAGAGCTGAATATATGTCAGCACAGATGGTTAAAGTTTGTGAAGGACTATCAGTTCGACATACAATACCATTTGGGGAAGGCCAACGTAGTCGCTGATGTGTTGAGTCATAGACCGATAGACGATGTAGAGGACGTCTGGAAAGCAAAGTGGAAGGAGTTGGGACACTAGTACGCAGTACCCGTTCCTTCATATCTGTTATGCCAGTGACACCCGATATTTTTACGAGGGTGATATAGGCACAGACCGCAGATCTGTTTTGACAGGAGCATATTATACGACTTTTAGCCGAGGGTGCTGAGTCCTATTCTGTTAGTTCTAATGGGGGTTTGAGGTTAAATGGGAGATTAGTGGTTCCAGAAGGAGCAGAATTACGTCATGCAGTGATGACTCATTCTCATGGGTCCCGATTTGTGGTACATCCTGGAGGAGATAAGATGTATCAGGATATGAGGCGACAATACTGGTGGAGTGGGATGAAGAAGGACACCGCTGAGTTCGTGTCCAAGTGTTCTACCTTCCAGCTGGTAAAGGTGGACCATCAGAAACCGTTAAGGTTGCTTCAGCCATTGGAAATACCCACGTGGAAGTGGGAGAGTATTTCCATGGATTTTATTACATGGTTTCCTACATCACAGCGGGGCCACGACTCTATCTGGGTGATTGTAGACCATTTGACCAAGGTGGCTCATTTTCTTCCGATTGCGGACAGACTATGCCATGGGTCAGTATGCTCAGTTGTTCATTACTGAGACCACGGGTTAGTATGCTCAGTTGTTCATTACTGAGACCACGGGTTAGTATGCTCAGTTGTTCATTACTGAGATTGTACGATTATACGGGGTGCCCCTGAATATTGTGTCAGATAGAGATAAGATTTTTGTGTCGCATTTCTGGGAGAGATTTCAGGAGGCTATGGGTACAGAGTTGAGGTTGAGTTCAGCTTATCACCCACAGACAGATGGGCAAAAAGAGCGTACTAATCAGATGCTGGAGGATATTCTAAGCATGTGTGTACTTGATTTTGGAGGAGGTTGGGAGCCACATCTTCCACTGGTAGAGTTCGCTTATAATAACTCTTATCAGTTCACGATTGGCATGGCTCCATTCGAGGCTTTGTATGGCAGGCCTTGTCGTTCCCCAACTTGTTGGCTAGAGGTGGGAGATAACAAGTTTCTAGGATCAGAGATGATTCAGGAAACCTCCGCTTGAATTGAGATGATCAGGAGTCGCATTCGAGTAGCCCAGGACAGACAGAAAAGCTACGCCGATGCGAAACGGTTCTTCCGGGAGTTTAATGTGGGGGACCAAGTATTACTACGTGTATCTCCTATGAAAGGAGTGATGATGTTCGGGAAGAAAGGACAATTGGCCCCGAGGTACGTGGGACCATTTCCCATTATCGAGAGGATTGGGCCAGTAGCATACAGATTGTGACTGTCAGAGCATTTACATCGCATTCACGATGTATTTCACATCTCGTCGTTGAGACGATATCTATGGGATGATATGGCCCATACCCACATTGCGATAGATGAGATAGACTTACAGCCTGACAACTCTTACGAGGAGAGACCGGTGGCTATCCTAGACAATAGCGAGAGGAGATTGAGGTCGAAAGTAGTTCCACTTGTACGGGTCCAGTGGGAGCATCATAATGTGGAGGAATCCACTTGGAAGCGCGAGGAAGATATGCGCGAGAGATATCCGGATTTATTCTTACCAGGTATGCCTTATATTCCGATTTTCGGGACGGAATTTCGTTATTAGGGGGGAAGTATGTAATACACCGTATTTTTATGCTTTCTAAATATGGGGATTTATTAAATTTAATGTGTGTTATTAATTTAATATAAATTCAGAAATTAATTACATTATAATTATTAACGTGATGTGAGTTAGTAATTATGGGAAACTTATTGAATATTACTAATGAGTAAAGTAATATATAATATTGGTTCTATGAAATGTCACGAGTGAATAAAATGACAATTTTGGAAATTTGAGTCGGGACGCGCCCGTGTCGCGTCGGGACTGAATATTGATTAATAAAAGTGAATAAATTATAAGTTGCTCGTATGGTCGTTTAGAGTGCGTAAAGTGTTCGGAAGGGTCGAGATAGTCAGAAAAGTGTACTCGAGGGTTTAGTTTGGGTCTCGGGGCATTTTTAGGCTTATTTAGAGCCCCGGGAGGGCATTTTGGACATTTTGTAATTTTGGGCAATTAAACCCACGAATTTTCATGGGTTGTATCAGATGTCTAAGGTTGACTTCTAGGGTTAACACAACCAAAGACAAGTGACGTCCATAGGATAGGGAAGGAGAGAGTTTGCCAAGGTGTTCTAGGCCGAAAATTCATCCGGTTGCACCGCCACTACCACCAACGCGTAGATCGCGCGATGGGGAACGTAACCACACCAAATTCGTCGTCAAATTAGAACTAACAAATTTCCACGCAAGTGTTTATCTTGCTTATTATCATTAATGCATCACTCATGTTAGTCTAGGATTGATTAGGATGAGTTTCTTGGAAGAAAACCCATGTTGGAAATAGGAAATTGCATGTAGTAATGATATAAATGGAAATCTGGGAATCCCCCTTCATATGTAGAGGTTGAACCATAGATTTATGATGTTTTAGAAGAAGAAATTCTTGAAAAAGATTGATTATAACAAAGTTAAATAAATTTCTAGGGTTCATAAGGTTTATATATGTTTTGCCCCATTTAATCCATGGTTATTGATGAAAATTCACAGCTTTACGTAGAAGATGTTTAATTTAGGTTTATAATGATTGTAGTACGAATTTTTGGGAGTTTGGGTGTGAAAAATCTTGATTTGGTTGATGTTGGATTATAGAACCCGTACCGGTTAAACTGCAGAATTCGCCATACCTGTTTGATCGATCGATCGAACCAGGAGTGTCGATTGATCGACGCATCGATCGATCAAGATCATGCCATCGATCGATCGACCCTTTCTGCCAGACTCAAATTTCCCCTTTGTAAATAGTTAAATTCAAATTAAATGAGTAAAAATATTTGGACATCCTTATTAAAATATTTTGGGAGATAAAGAAGACCAGTAGGACTTATTAATAATTATGAGACCTTTAATGTAAGACGAGATTTACATTTTTGGGATGGTTACATATAAGGGACGATAGAATTATGTATTAAAGGGAAAGACGCGTAAGATAGTTATGATGGAAAATAGATGAGTACCTACTGAATTCTACACTTGGGAGGATAGAGTCCATGAGTGTTACGTAGTAAGTAGGAATAATCCCTCAAACTAAAAGTAAGAGACGAATCGTTATAACTGATAACTAAATAATGAGAAAATAAGGATAAATGTTATAATTATGGGTTATGAGATGAACCTAAATTTGATATAGAAAGAGTAGTATATTTACATGACTGTGTTTATGCATATACTATATACATGTGAAAATCATGCCCGCGCTACTTGTTGTCCCTGATGTTACCGCACTGGGACAGTCTTATCCCGATGTGACCTTTACGGGGGATACTGACTTTTACCCAAGAAGATAGGAATCCTAGGTACAGGCTATCGTATTGATAGTCACGGTCCTAAGAGACACTAGGGTGTGTGCCGACCTGTTGGACTTGGAAACTATGCTTCGCCTCAATATTGTTTGTGTATGTATTAATACAGTTCGAGAGTGATTCCGAACTTGTATTTCCCTTAGTACGAGTGATGTGGGGATTGGATAGCCGAGTATGCCCGCACCATAATTTTTATGTGGGGTGCTGTTAGAATATATATATTATACGAGTATTTAATATATATATGAATTTCTGAAATTTGGAACTTCCTATTGTGTTTATGGTAAGTAAGAAATGAATAATGACTTCAAATTGGAAATACTTGTTTTGAAAAGTATAAAAGTATATTTCTGGAAAACTTTATTAATAAATAAAGTTAAAAATGAGAGCTTTGTTACTAAATGAAATTTACTTCTTAAATAGTTGAATTGTTTAGTTTAAATCTTACGAGTAACCGAAGATAAGATGAGTTAAACCGTTGGGAAGGTTAGTGCGATAGGTGTGCGCATTAGAAGAGAGGTGAGAATTTCTCAAGAGAGTGTCACACTAATATATTGTTACATTGGACTGTAAACATTTTAAATACTTGCTAAACAAATTTTAAATCATTTCACAATCGGGCTCTGACCCGTTTCTATTTTCCTTTCTCCCTTGTATATATATGTATATATTACAGGTGTCCAGCCACAAGGGCGTCTTGCATAGGATCCTTTGGAAGGAACGTGCTGCAGCTTAGCTGGGAGTTGGAGGCATCTTGGTTAGAAGACTTCATTCATTTGATTCTACTCTTAGTATTATTTATTTCAGTTGGGCTTGTGTCGCCCTTTCCACTATTCAGATGTTTTATTGGATATTGTAATCCATTTATTTCTAGTACTTGCACTTTGGGATTTATTATTGCCAGGATGTTTTCATTTAAAGTATTAAATGTTGGATTCAACTAGCTGAATGTTTGATTATTTGGATTGTATGTTCCAGGATAGTTGTGGTGTGACTGTTAAATTATGAATTATGCAGAGGTTTAAATGTTGGTTTATATAAAATAAAATTTGGAAAGTAATGTCTAAAATGGTTTTGACACTTAGCTTAATTATTTAGGGTGTTTAAATTTGAAAAGTATTTTCGACAGTCATGCTAAGAATGAACCAACTGTTCCCCTTGATTTTAATTTAATAAAGGAGTGATCGCCCGGTATTTAATTAGGCGGGGTGTCATATACTTGTGAGAAGGGATAAATTGCATGTTTAGAAAAAAAGGGTATAACGTTAATTTACATAAAGCAGGACATTTTTATGAACTAAAAATGTTGGAAAGGGTGTTACACAAAATGATCCTTGAATGAAGTGATTTTTGGGATGAAATGAACTTAAATGAGTAAAGGAAAAGAAATGATGTTTTTCAAGTGTAACATAAATACGGGGGAATTAGTCCCCGACTTTGGCCTCGTCTGGTAAAAGTGGAATAATGTGAACATGAAAAATTATTAAAACACGTGATAACATGACTCCGATGTGATTGGGAATAATTAGAAAGCGCTCGAAGCCATATGATAAAAGATCCAAAATCACTTGCAAGAGCATATAGTTACGCTGTCGGCGGTGTGGAGCCCATTAAAGTACATTGTATTGGTGTGTTCCAAGCAAAAGATAATGAGTAAAAAGGGAATGCACTAAAGGGATTTGTTCTTCTACGAAATTGAGAAAATACAACCTTTGTGAAATGAAGTTGATATGTGTTCCTGTTTCGAAGGGGTAATTTGGACCAGAAATATAAAAATGATAAAGTCCAAATAAAGCGTGACTTAATGGCACAAGTGGAATAGTGAATGGCCAATTAAGAAACCTAAGGTGGTTTTAACGTATAATTAACCCAAGTGTGTGTAATGGATGGTTTGTAATACCCCGTATTTTTATGCTATGTTAATTTGGGGATTTATTAAATTTAATGTGGATTAATAATTTAATAAAAATCCGGAAATTAATTATGTTATAATTATTAACGTGATGAGAGTTAGTAATTATGGGAAATTTGTTGAATATTACTAATGAGAAAAGTAATATATAATAATGGTTATATTGAATGTCACGAGTGAATAAAATGATAATTTTGGAAATTTGAGTCGGGACGCGCCCGTGTCGCGTCGAGACTAAATATTGATAAATAAAAGTGAATATTTTATAAGCTATTCGTATGGTTGTTTTGAGTGTGCCAACGTGTACGGAAGGGTCGAGATAGTTAGAAAAGTATACCCGGGGGTTTAGTTTGGGTCTCGGGGCATTTTTAGGCCTAATAAGTACCCCGGGAGGGCATTTTGGACATTTCACATTTTTAGGTAATGAAAACCACGAAAATTAAAAGGGTTATATCAGATGTTAGGTTATATTCTAGGGTTAAAACAATTCTAAACCTTAGAACGGCCATAGGAGAGGAGAGGAGAGAGCTCTCAAGGCAATTCAAGGCTCAAAACCCATCCGTTTGCACCGCAGCCACCGCCAACGCGTAGATCGCGAGACGGGGAACGCAACCACACCAAATTCGGCACCAAACCAGAACACCGAAAATCCCAGGCAAGTGTTTATCTTGATTATTTCATTGATGCATATTTCATATTAGTTTATGAATGATTAAGAATGAGTTATATGGAAGAAAAATCCAATTTGAGATAGGAAAATTCATGTAGTTATGGTCTAAATGAAAATTCTGGAAAACCTTTGTCATGTAGAGGATTAAACCATGAAATTATGATGCTTATAAGAAGAAATTTCTGGAAAATATTTGTTAGAACCATGTTTAAGAGATTTCTAGGGTTCTTGATAGTTATATGAATTTTTGGGATGTTAATCCATGTTTAGTGATAGAAATCTACATGCTTTACGTAGGAAATACATAATTTGATGATATAATGTTAGTAGTATAAACTTTGGGACGTTTGGGATTGAAAAATATGCAATTGGTTGAGGTTATAAGATGAAACCCGTAACTGCAGAACTGCAGATTTCGCATACCTTCTTGATCGATCGATCGAGCCCAGAGCTTCGATCAATTGAAGGTTCGATCGATCGAGCCCCAGACCTCGATCGAACTTACCCCTCCTGGTAGACTCCTATTTCCCTTTTTAAATTAGATAAATTCAATTTATTGTGAAATAATTCTTGGACATCCTTAATAAAATATTTTGGGAGATATGGAAGACCAGTAGGACACATGAATAATTTGGGACATTTAATGTGAGACGAGAATTGTATTCTTGGGATAATTACATAAGGAACGATGATATCTTGTATTAAAGGAAGAGATTACGTAAAAATGATTATGACTGAAAATAGATGAATTCCTACTGAATTTATACTTGGGAGAATAGAGTCCATGAGTGTTACGTAGTAAGTTGGAATAATACCTCGAATGGATGTTAAAGACGAATCGTTAAACGGGATAACTAATAATGAGATATGAGGATAAATGTCGTAACTATGGGATTTGAGATATACCTAATATTGATATGGTAATACTAGTATAGTTATATGATGGTGTATACATATACTATCTATGTGTGAGAAACGTACCTATGCTACTTGCTATCCCCGAGGTTATCGCGCTGGGACGATCTTATCTCATGTGCCTTATGGGGGATATTGACTCGTACCCTAGGAGATAGATATCCTTGGTACAGGCTATCGGAATGATAGTTTAGACGGTCCTAAGAGACGCGGGTATGTGCTTTTCTCTTAGAGACTTAGAATATATGCTTCGCCTCAATATTGTTTGTGTATGTGTTAATACAATTCGAGAGTGATTCCGAATTTTTGTTCCCCTTAATACGAGTGATACGGGGTTTGGATAGTAGAGTATGACCGCACCATAGTTTTCATTTGGGGTGCTATTATAATATATATATTATACGAGTAGTTAATATATATATATATATATATATATATGAAATTCTGAAATTTGGAACTGCCTACTATGATTTGGTAAGTAGGACATGGTTGATGACTCAAATTGTAAATACTTGTTTTGAGAAAGTATAATATGACACTGGAAAACTTTATTGATTAATAAAGTTAAAATGAGAACTTTGGTCACTGATTAAAATCTTACTTTTTAAATAATTGTATTGTTCAGTTTTAAATCTTGCGAATAACCTAAGATAAGATAAATCGTTGGGGGAGATTAGTGCGATATATGATAGATAATCCGTTGGGAAGGTTAGTACGATAGGCGTGCACATTAGAAGAGAGGTGAGAATTTCTCAAGAGACTGTCGCACTAATATGTTGTTGTATTGGCCTGTAATCAATTTAAATACTTGCTAAACGAATTTTTAAATCATACACTATCGGGCTCTCACCCGTTGCTATTTCTCTTTTTCTCTTGTATATGTATGTATATATTACAGGTGCCCAGCCATAGGGGCGTCTTGCTTAGAATCCATTGGAAGAAACGTGCTGCAGCTTAGGTGGGAGTTGCAGGCCACTTGCTTAGATGATTTCATTTACTTGATTCCATTTCTATCATTCCCAGTTATTGGGGCATGTGTCCCCCTTTCCACTATTTATCTGTTTTATTGGGACATTTGTATTCCAGTTATTTCTAGTACTGTTACTTTGGGATTTATTCAGTATGGATGTTTTACTTTAAGTTTTAAATGTTGGGATTTTGGATGTTGAATGTTTAAATTAATTGGATTATGTTCCAAGACAATTGTGGTATGATTCTTACTTATTGGAAATGTTGTTAATAAATAAATAATTTTTCTTTAAAAATAAAATTTGGAAGGTATTGTTAAAAATGGTTTTTGACACTTAGCTTAATTAATTAGGGTGTTTAAATTGGAAAATTTATTTTTCTACAGTGATGCTGAGAATGAACCAACTGTTCACCTTGATTTATTTAATAAAGGAGTGATCGCCCGATATTTAATTAGGCGGGGTGTCACAGGTGGTATCAGAGCATCAGTTTCTAGTGTCCATAGGATCTATACGGCTTATTTCGCTTTCAGCTTAACATTTTTGCTATAGAGCCCTATTTTTAGGATTGTTGTATTCCTGCTTTTACGTTTAAGTCTTCAGCTATTTGAGATTTGATAATGACTATAGACTAATAAACTTCTTCACATTTTAGATGCCTCCGAGACGTGCACCGAAGGATAGGCGTGCCCAGGCCGAGCAGCCAGTAGCTCCGGTACAAGGCACTATGAATGCTAATGAAGTAGCCGCCATTCTCGCTCAGGCGGTGAATGCCGCGCTAGCGGCGGTTCAGAAGGCTCCACCCCAGATTCAGGCAGTGGCGCCAGCACCAACATAGCTTCCATCTACATGGGAGAGGGTTAGGGATGCTTTTCATAAGGCGCATCCCCCTGAGTTCTCTGGTAGCTCAGATATCGTCACAGTCAGCCAATGGAAGAAAGACATCCAGCGGCATCTTCGTATGTATGAGTGCACCGACGTGCAAAAGTAGTTATTGGCTTCTTTTAAGCTGGTGGGGGCCTCTTTGTAGTGGTGGGAGTCCACTACCACCTTGGAGGAGAGGGAGACGATCCCCATTCAGTCGTTGTGGGAGCGGTTTAACCGCAAGTATTTTCCAACCGCCGTGCAGACTGAGATGAAGCGGAAACTACTAAATTTGAAACAGGAGAATTCTACCATTCCTGAGTATGAGGAGGAGTTCACGAGACTTCTCACCATCGTGCCAGATGAGGCACCCACTGAGGGCAAGAAGATTATGCTGTTTGTGGACGGGTTAGCTTGGAGGATCCGTCAGCACCTTATAGGGAATTTGTCTCTGAGTACTTTCACTGATGTACTGAATGCCGCGTTACTACATTGCCAGGATCACCGCTTCCATCTGCAGGGAAGCAAGAGAGCTGGAGAGTCCAGCCAGCAGGGCAGGATCGGGGGTAATAATGCTAGTGGGGCACCATCTCATGGACAGACTCGTCAGCACGAGCAGAGTTCCCATCAGGGGGACCCTGCTAAGAGATTCCATCCAGGTGATTCCAGGCAGGGATTTGGGGGTTATAGGCAGGGCCAGCCTAATCAGCAGGGCCAGCAAGGCCAACACCGACAGCAGGGTCAGCAGCAGGGCCAACAACGTGCTCATTAGGGCCAACAGGGCCAGTGGCGGGGAGGTAACGGCCAGCATGGCCGCGGTCAGCAGAGTCAGAGGGGAGGCAACTTCAAAGGCCGATGTTTTGGGTGTGGTAAACGCGACCATAGGCGCCAGGATTGTCCGGAGGGAGATAGGGCCCCACAGCAGTAGGGTGCCAGTAATGAGCGACAGAGACCACTTTTTCCAGCTGCCCTCCCAGCTCCAATCCAGGTGCCAGCCCTACCAGTCGTTCCAGCAGCTCTAGTGCAGCAGGGGAAGTTACAGTATGGACGTGTCTATAACGTCCACCAGGCAGCAGCTCCATAGGCACCACCCGCGATTGAGGGTATGTTTCCTATCCATGGTACTATGGGTTGAGTTTTTTTTATACTGGGGCGACGCATTATTTTATAGCTACGCATTTTACGAAGGCCTTAGGATTGTTAGCCACAGTAGAGAGCACAGTGACGTGTGTAGACTCACCACTGGGGAGTGGGTCGCTTATTTTCTTTATATGACGGGGAGTGGGGGTAGAGATTGGTAGCTTGGTATTACCTGCAGATATGTTAGTCTTAGATATGCATAAGCACGATGTTATTATCGATATGGATTGGCTCGCAGCTTATAGATCCATGATTGATTTCTTCGGTGGGAGCATTGTTTTTGCCATTCCGGGGCAAGAGATGTTTGTAGTGGCGATGCCTCGCCAAGAGGGAGGCTCGACCGCTCATTTGTATTACATAGAGGAGGATACCTCTAAGGAGGTTGTGATCCCCTTAGACTCGATCCCAGTTATCCGATAGTATTTCGATGTATTTCAGGAGATACCAGGCCTACCCCCAGTCAAGAGATAGACTTTGTCATAGACTTATTACCGGATACTAGACCTATAGCATGCGCTCCCTACCGTATGGCTTCGATAGAGATGCAAGAGTTACGAGATCAGATAGAGAAGCTATTAGGTCAGGGCTTCATTCGCAGGAGTACCTCACCTTGGGGCGCTCCAGTCTTATTTGTGAAGAAGAGAGATGGTTCACTGAGGTTGTGTGTGGACTACCGGGAGTTGAACAAGGACACGATATGGAATAAGTATCCATTGCCTCGAATCGATGATCTGTTCGACCAGCTGAGAGGAGCAACGTTCTTTTCGAAGATAGATCTGAGGTCAGGGTACCATCAGCTACGTATTAGAGAGCAGGATGTTTCAAAGACTGCCTTCTTGACTAGATATGGGTCTTATGAGTTCAGGTTGATGCCATTCGGACTCACAAATGCTCCATCCGTATTCATGGACTTGATGAACCGAGTATTCAGAGAGTTCTTGGATCAGTTTGTCATCGTCTTCATAGATGACATTTTGATATATTCGCACTCCGAGGAGGAGCACGCCGAGCACTTGAGGCAAGTTCTTCAGACTTTACGAGAGCATCAGTTGTATGCTAAGTGCGAGGAGTGTGGATTCTAGTTGCGAGAGGTACAGTTCTTGGGGCATGTTGTTTCTGAGCAGGGGATAGCAGTTGACCCGAGTAAAGTGTCAGCGGTGAGGGAGTGGGGACAGCCCACGACACCGACGGAAGTGCGTAGTTTCTTGGGGTTAGCCGGATATTACAGGAGATTCCTTCGGGGATTCTCCAAAATAGCGGGTCCATTGACGAATCTGACTCGCAAAGGGGTACCATATGTTTGGGCTGATGCTTGTTAATTGGCTTTCGAAGAGCTGAAAGACAAGCTTACTTCAGCACCAGTCCTTGCTTTACCGAAGCCGGGTGTGGAATATCTAGTTTACACCGATGCATATTTACGGGTACTTGGGGGAGTACTTCAGCAGGAAGAGAAGGCTATAGCTTTTGCCTCCCGTAAGCTTAAGCCGCATGAGAATAATTACCCCACCCACGACCTGGAGTTAGCAGCAGTCGTTTTTGCATTGAGGATATGGAGACACTATTTATTGGGGGAGAAATTCCGCTTGTTCACAGACCACAAGTCACTGCAGTACCTGTTCACTCAGCGAGAGCTGAATATGCGTCAGCGCAGATGGTTAGAGTTTGTGAAGGACTATCAGTTCGATATACAGTATCATTCGGGGAAGGCCAACGTAGTTGCTGATACGTTGAGCCGTAGACCGATAGACGATGTAGCGGACGTCTGGAAAGCAAAGTGGAAGGAGTTGGGACACTATGACGCAGTAGCCCGTTCCTTCATATCTGTTATGACAGTGACACCCGAGATTGTTACGAGGGTGATACAGGCACAGGCCGCAGACCCGTTTTGCTAGGAGCAGATTGTATGACTTTTACCCGAGGGTGTTGAGTCCTGTTCTGTTAGTTCTGATGGGGGTTTGAGGTTAAATGGGAGATTGGTGGTTCCAGAAGGAGAAGAATTACGTCATGCAGTGATGACTCATTCTCATGGGTCCCGATTTGCGGTACATCCTGGAGGAGAAAAGATGTATCAGGATATGAGGCGATAATACTGGTGGAGTGGGATGAAGAAGGACACCGCTGAGTTCTTGTCCAAGTGTTCTACCTGCCAGCTAGTAAAGGTGGACCATCAGAAATCGTCAGGGTTACTTCAGCCATTGGAAGTACCCTCGTGGAAGTGGGAGAGTATTTCCATGGACTTTATTACAGGGTTGCTTACATCATATCGGGGCCACGACTCTATCTGGGTGATTGTAGACCGTTTGACCAAGGTGGCTCATTTTCTGCCGGTGCGGACAGATTATACCACGGGTCAGTATGCTCAGTTGTTCATTGCTAAAATTGTCAGATTACATGGGGTTCCCCTGATTATTGTGTCAGATAGAGACAAGATTTTTGTGTCATGTTTGTGGGAAAACTTTCAGGAGGCTATGGGTACTGAGTTGAGGTTGAGTTCAGCTTATCACCCACAGACAGATGGACAGACAGAGCGTACTAATCAGATGTTGGAATATATGCTACGCATGTGTGTTCTTGATTTTGGAGGAGGTTGGGAGCCACATCTTCCACTGGTAGAGTTTTCTTATAATAACTCTTATCAGTTCACGATTGGCATGGCTCCATTTGAGGCTTTGTATGGCAGGCCTTGTCGTTCCCCAACTTGTTGGCTCGAGGTGGGGGATAATAAGTTGCTAGGACCAGAGGTGATTCAGGAAACCTTCGCGAGGATTGAGATGATCAGGAGTCGCATTCGAGTAGCCCAGGACAGGCAGAAGAGCTACGCCGATGCAAAACAGTTCTTCCGAGAGTTTAATGTGGGGGAACAAGTGTTACTACGTGTATCTCCTATGAAGGGAGTGATGAGGTTCAGGGTGAAGGGGAAATTGGCTCCGAGGTACGTAGGACCATTTCCCATCATCGAGAGGATTGGGCCGGTAGCATACAGATTGAGAATGCCAGAGCATTTACATCGCATTCACGATGTATTCCACATCTCGTCGTTGAGACGATATCTTCGGGATGATATGGCCCATACTCATATCGCGATAGATGAGATAGACTTACAGCCTGACAGCTCTTACGAGGAGAGACCGGTGGCTATCCTAGACTATAGTGAGAGGAGATTGAGGTCGAAGATAGTTCCACTTGTATGGGTCCAGTGGGAGCATCATAATGTGGAGGAATCCACTTGGGAGCACGAGGCAGATATGCGCGAGAGATATCCAGATTTATTCTTACCAGGTACACCTTATTTTTTGAATTTCGGGACGAAATTCCGTTATTAGGGGGGAAGTATGTAATACCCCGTATTTTTATGCTATATTAATTTGGGGATTTATTAAATTTAATGTGGATTAATTATTTAATAAAAATTCGGAAACTAATTATGTTATAATTATTAACGTGACGAGAGTTATTAATTATGGGAAATTTGTTGAATATTACTAATGAGCAAAGTAATATATAATAATGGTTATGTTGAATGTCACGAGTGAATAAAATGACAATTTTGGAAATTTGAGTCGGGACGCGCCCATATCGCGTCGGGACTAAATATTGATAAATAAAAGTGAATATTTTATAAACTGTTCGTATGGTCATTTTGAGTGCACCAACGCGTTTGGAAGGGTCGAGATAGTTAGAAAAGTGTACCCGGGGGTTTAGTTTGGGTCTCGGGGTATTTTTAGGCCTAATTAGTACTTCGGGAGGGCATTTTGGACATTTCACATTTTTGGGTAATTAAACCCACGAAAATTAAAAGGGTTATATCAGATGTTAGGTTATCTTCTAGGGTTAAAACAATTCTAAACCTTAGAACGGCCATAGGAGAGGAGAGGAAAGAGCTCTCAAGGCAATTCAAGGTTCAAAACCCATCCGTTTGCACCACCGCCACCGCCAACGCGTAGATCGCGAGACGGGGAACGCAACCACACCAAATTCGGCACCAAACCAGAACACTGAAAATCCCAGTCAAGTGTTTATCTTGCTTATTTCGCTGATGCATATTTCATATTAGTTTAGGAATGATTAAGAATGAGTTATATGGAAGAAAACCCCAATTTGAGATAGAAAAATTCATGTAGTCGTGGTCTAAATGAAAATTCTGGAAAACCTTTGTCATGTAGAGGATTAAACCATGAAATTATGATGCTTATAAGAAGAAATTTCTGGAAAATATTTTTTAGAACCATGCTTAAGAGATTTCTAGGGTTCTTGATAGTTATATGAATTTTTGGGATGTTAATCCATGTTTAGTGATAGAAATCTACATGCTTTACGTAGGAAATACATAATTTGATGATATAATGTTAGTAGTATAAACTTTGGGACGTTTGGGATTGAAAAATATGCAATTGGTTGAGGTTATAAGATGAAACCCGTAACTGCAGAACTGCAGATTTCGCATACCTTCTTGATCGATCGATCGAGCCCAGAGCTTCGATCAATTGAAGGTTCGATCGATCGAGCCCCAGACCTCGATCGATCGACCCCTCCTGGCAGACTCCTATTTCCCTTTTTAAATTAGATAAATTCAATTTATTGTGAAATAATTATTGGACATCCTTAATAAAATGTTTTGGGAGATATGGAAGACCAGTAGGACACATGAATAATTTGGGACATTTAATGTGAGACGAGAATTGTATTCTTGGGATAATTACATAAGGAACGATGAAATCTTGTATTAAAGGAAGAGATTACGTAAAAATGATTATGACGAAAAATAGGTGGATTCCTACTGAATTTATACTTGGGAGAATAGAGTCCATGAGTGTTACGTAGTAAGTTGGAATAATACCTCGAATGGAAGTTAAAGACGAATCGTTAAACGTGATAACTAATAATGAGATATGAGGATAAATGTCGTAACTATGGGATTTGAGATATACCTAATATTGATATGGTAATACTAGTATAGTTATATGATGGTGTATACATATACTATCTATGTGTGAAAAACGTACCCATGCTACTTGCTATCCCTGAGGTTACCGCGCTGGGACGATCTTATCTCGTGTGCCTTATGGGGGATATTGACTCGTACCCTAGGAGATAGATATCCTTGGTACAGGCTATCGGAATTATAGTTCAGACCGTCCTAAGAGACGCGGGTATGTGCTTTCCTCTTAGAGACTTGGAATCTATGCTTCGCCTCAATATTGTTTGTCTATGTGTTAATACAATTCGGGAGTGATTCCGAATTTGTATTCCCCTTAATACGAGTGATACGGGGTTTGGATAGTAGAGTATTCCCGCACCATAGTTTTCATTTGGGGTGCTATTATAATATATATATTATACGAGTAGTTAATATATATATATATATGAAATTCTGAAATTTGGAACTGCCTACTGTGATTTGGTAAGTAGGACATGATTGATGACTCAAATTGTAAATACTTGTTTTGAGAAAGTATAATATGACACTGGAAAATTTTATTGATTAATAAAGTTAAAATGAGAACTTTGGTTACTAATTAAAATTTTACTTTTTAAATAATTGTATTGTTCAGTTTTAAATCTTGCGAATAACCTAAGATAAGATAAATCGTTGGGGGAGATTAGTGCGATATATGATAGATAATCCGTTGGGAAGGTTAGTACGATAGGCGTGCACATTAGAAGAGAGGTGAGAATTTCTCAAGAGAGTGTCGCACTAATATGTTGTTGTATTGGCCTGTAATCAATTTAAATACTTGTTAAACGAATTTTTAAATCATACACTATCGGGCTCTGACCCGTTTCTATTTCTCTTTTTCTCTTGTATATGTATGTATATATTACAGGTGCCCAACCACAGGGGCGTCTTGCTTAGAATCCCTTGGAAGAAACGTGTTGCAGCTTAGGTGGGAGTTGTAGGCCACTTGCTTAGATGATTTCATTTACTTGATTCCACTTCTATCATTCCCAGTTATTGGGGCATGTGTCGCCCTTTCCACTATTTATCTGTTTTATTGGTACATTTGTATTCCATTTATTTCTAGTACTCTTACTTTGGGATTTATTCAGTATGGATGTTTTACTTTAACTTTTAAATGTTGGGATTTTGGATGTTGAATGTTTTGAAGAGGGTGGAATCCTCGGATTTTTAATAATTTATCTCGATTAAAAATTATTTAATTTCCTTTTAATGAAAAAACTAGATAGAGATGCGGAAGCATTATAAAGGTGATGGTTCAACTTTCAAAAAATAACAACAAGTTTTAATTTCTCAAAACAAATTAAAACTTAATTCAAGTCCTAGAATTTGCCTAAGTCATAATTTTCAATTATCCAAAGTTAGGCGAAACCAAATTTTAGCAAAAGACTTGAATAAACCAAATTTACCCAATATTTAATTTAGTCCCAAATTAAATGAGTGTGATAATTTAAACCAAATTTTATCTTGAATTTATTCTATGCATGCATTCTAAATTATGATACAAGATAAAATAAACAATATCACACTACGCCGAGATGTACGAGAAAAAACCCAAGACGGGAAACAACCTCGGACGGCCCTAGCCACAAGTCCACTAGATTTGGAATTACAATTACAAGACAGATAGACTTACAACGACTGACTCGATCCCTCTCAAGCCTCGACGCTTCTTCTCATAGAAACCTCTTCCTAGTGAACAACCTCGGAACACCACCGCGATCTCGGAATCCACCGATGGGACTTTATATGGTCACCGTCACCCAAGCATGGAGCCTTTCTCCGTGTGGGTAGAATCTCAACAAAAAGTCTTCTTTGTGATGGGGTGTAGAAGCAAACCCGAAACGTCTCTTCTCGAATTCGATAGAGAAAACTGGTGCCAAAACTCCAAGTAAAGAATATGAATATAGAAACTTGGAATAAACAACTATTGGGTGTAAACTAGAGTGTGTTTGAATTTTTCTTTAAAAATTAACACTCAAAACATGAACATTTTCCCTAAATAAATTAGCTCTCAAACTCTCTCTAAGAGATGGATATGGAATGGAAAAGTTAATTGGAAAAATGTGTTTCCCGCACATATTAAGTCTTGAAAAAGTTGGTTAAAAACCAAGTGGGGAAAGTGGGTGAAAACTGCCAAAAACTGCTCAAAACTGTTCCCGCCTTGGCATCTCGTTCGAACGAACTTGACTTTCGTTCGAACGAGACTTCTAACGAGCGACCAGCCTGGGCTCGTTAGAATCTCGTTAGATACCTCGTTAGAACGAAAAACTCGTTCGAACGACATATCGAACGACTGACCAGTTTAGGGTCGTTGGCAAACTCGTTCGAACGAAACCTGGTTCGAACGAAAAACTCGTTCGAACGAAACCTGGTTCGAACGAAAAAACTCGTTCGAACAACATTTCTAACGAACGACATGAAAGATTGTAAAATTCGATTTTGGCCCAGAAACTTTTATATACTTATTTTAAAGTTCTAATTGATTCTTTCTGAAAATAAAATGCAGTTTTTATTACACCTAACACCCAATAAATATTGTTCCAAGCTCCTATATAAATATAATTGCATTCATACCTTGGGAGCATGGAACCTTAGTTGATTACGTAGAAACGAGGCACACAAACCGGCATTTTGATGAAGCTTTATATTCTTTGCCGCTACGTCTTCAACACACACTTCATAGGCTTGAGAATATTACAATCAAATACATTCCTATGAATAAATGTTTTTTCCGGAATTGAGTCAAAACTATATATGGACTCAATTGGAAATTTGTGTCCTTACAAATCTCCCCCTTTGGCTATTCCGTGACAAAAACCAAACAAAAATCCTAAAGGGCCGTCAAGCTCTACTAGACTCAAAACATAACCCGCCCAAACTTGACTCAACCCAAGGATCAAACGCTTTGCCATAGAAAGATGCCGCTTTAGAATAATTCCTTCACACTTAAGCAAACTCATCAAATGCATAGGGAATATCAAAATATTAAATGCAATTAATTACTCCCCCTAAATTAATTCTCCCCTTTATCAAACACATGACCTACTTAGAAAGACGTCTCCCCATAAGATAAATCTCCCCCAAACTAAGATACGATAATAATAGGATTAGATACCATTTCTCCCCCTATCATCATTCTCCCTCTTTTTGTTCAGGAATAGACAAAGGATAAAGAACTAATAAACATGTTGATGCTTAAAGTGTTAAGACATGAAAGCATATGTGCAATAAAAGCAGGGCAAAGACAAACAAATATCATATATATATATATATATATATACTATAAATATAACAATAAGTATTGAGCATATATAGATAGATATAAACACACACATGACACAAAATAGAATAAGTTTGCACACTCGTATGGCAAAAATGTGTCATATGGAAACGGAAGTGTAGGGGTGTGTACTAGCAACAATTAAATTTAGACCCAAACACTTAAGAAACATTCACGGAGTTCTCATTTGATTGCAAACTTCATCACAGTTCAATATAACCTCATGTGACAATATAAAGATTGAACTCAATGAACAAACATACACAATGCATACAAGCCTAGCATGATGATGATTCTACAAACCAAATAGAGTCATGACATTAAAAACAACTAGGATAAACGGACATTGTGCAAACCGTTGATATACCATCCAATTCTCCCTCATTAAGCATAGATATTCTTTTGTTTGAGAATGAATATATCAAACAAACATAGGCCTTGGCAATTGATTTCTTTTTAATGCCAAATATTCTGTTTTTAGGCCTTTGGATCACGTATTTCTTTTAGATCCAATCAACGGTGGCTTACTATCGCAAAGGATTTAATTCATCCTTTCGGAGCCCTTCCCCGTGCACATATTAATTTATCATGTTTTCATTTATCACACAAATCTCACATGCAACGGATTTTGACATGCACTAGTCCTCCTAGGTCATAGATATGTAGATGACTAGATTGATAGGAGAACACCTCAAAAAGCTCAAATATAACATGTGACATTAAGATTTCAAAAGAGCTCGTGCATGTGTGAAAAGAGGCATATAGAAATAGAATCCATTTCAACAATACAAAATCCAACTACTCCATATAAAACATGGTAAAGAACATTTTAAGGATTGGAAATCTAAACCAAAAGTTCTAGCCACGTGGGAGCGTAAAAGATGGAATTCAAACACAAGTATATGCCACTTAAAGTGTGTCAAACTAAAATAGACACATAAAAATCTTTTTGAGTTTTTACCAATTTTAATCAAAAATAAAGATATATACTCAAAAGACTAAACAAAAATCATTTGTATTTTTCATTAAGCTTAAATGAAATAAATAAAAACACAAATGATAAACAAAAATCATTTTATATTTTTCAGTTAAATCAAACACAAAATATAATACAAAAAGATAAACAAGTCATAATTTCTAGCATGTGATATGAAATAAGGCAGCGACTAGAAAATGACTAAACAAGCATACATTTAGCATATGAATATGGCATGAAGTACAAACGCTAAAGTATGCAAACACTAACACATTCATCCTATAGATTTAGCAAGGGAGGAAGCATGTGAAAGTAAATGAGAATCAAAATCCCTGTTTTGTAAGGCAACCAAGTCGGATTTCCTAACCCAAATTAATGAAGAATTACTATTTTGGGGTGTAGGATCGTTAATAACCGTGGTTACTTTACTATGGTATTCTCTAGGAAGTCGTTTAAGATCTAAACAAAATTTCCTAAGATGACCTTTTCGACCACAATGTGTACAAGTAAGAACATGTCGAAAATATTTTCTTAAGGAGTGATCTCTAAAATCTTTCCTAGACGATTCTCCTAAAACGGTGGTTTTGGCATTATAAGAAAATTCATTACAAGAATTGAAGCCTAAACCACAAGTGTCATTTTTAATTTGGAACGTTCCTAACATTTTATCTAGTTTTTCCGAACGACACTCCAAATCAAATTTGACATTACTAGAATCTTTTAATTTCTTTTCCAATTCTAAAATTTTAAATTCTAGTAAAACATTTTGCTCTTCAAAAGCAAGAAGCTCCTTTTTCAAGGATTCCATTAAACCCCTAAGGCTATCTCTTTTGCCTTCTACATAGTTAAGCTTCTCTTGAAGAGTCCTCTCATGTGTCCTAAGGTCTTCTATTAAAGCATTCTCATCAATGACCTTGACATTCTCTCTTAAACTAGCTTCTAACTTCAAATTAGCTCTTTTCAATTTAATAGATTCTGTATAAAGTTCTTGAAAAGCATTTTGAAGTTCACTCAAATCAACCTCATCTTCATTTTCACTCTCTCTTTCTTCTTCACTCTCACTATCATAAAAAATAAGAGAATCATGTATAATGACCTTGGAAGTGGCATGTGCTATTGTTTCATCATTCGATGAGTTCTCACTATCACTCACATGTCTAGCCATAAAAGCCACAAAAATTTTCTTAGTGGGGGAATCGGTCTTCTCTTCCTTATCACTATCACTAAGGGTCGCATTATATGAAATGGGTCGTTTACCCTCTTTCCTTAGTTTAGTGGGGCACTCAAAAGCCCTATGGCCATAACCTTCACAACCAAAACACTTATTAGACTCGTCCCTATCGATATTGTCATTACTAGTTTTAGGGATCTTCTCGGCTTTAGAAAACCCCTCGCTTTTATCATGTTTAGAAGTATCAAATTTCTTAAAATCATTTTTAAAATTACCTTTGTTAATTTTAAGAAATTTTCTAAATTTGCGAGCAAATAAAGCCATATCTTCCGAGTCACTATCACTATCGCTCTCTACTACTTGTTTGACCTCTTTTCGGGCTTTTAAAGCAACGCCCTTTTCTATTTTCTTTTCATTTTTAGAGGGAAACATATCAAGTTCATAGGTTTGTAAATCACCTACAAGATCTTCTAATTTCGTAGAGGCTAAAGTGGGTAAAGAATTTAAAACGGTCACCTTTGGAATAAATCTATCGGGTAGGGACCTTAAAATTTTCTTTACAACACGGTCGTCAGGTATTTTCTCTCCCAAGTTAAAAGATGAATTAATAATATCAGAATGTCTAGCATAAAATTTATCAAAAGTTTCTAATTCATCCATTTTGATAGTTTCAAATTGAGTGGTTAGGTTTTGGAGTTTTGAAGCTTTAACGACACTAGTTCCTTCATGAGTTAATTGTAAAATATCCCAAGCTTCTTTAGCGGTCTCACACGTCATAATGCGTCGGAATTCATCCGGTGTGACAGCGCTAAACAAGGCATTTAAACCTCGGGAATTAAAGTTGGCAAGTTTAAACTCATTTTCAGTCCATCTATCGGCGGGTTTGATAACACGTTCATTTTCAACTAAATAAGTTGGTGGGGAGTACCCGTTAACAACAGACATCCAAACTCTCTCGTCGATAGATTTTAGTGCCGATCTCATTCGCGCTTTCCAATACGCGTAGTTTGAACCATCGAAAATAGGAAATTTTGAAAATGGGGAAAAATCCATTTTAGCCAAAAATTAAAGAATCTTAACGAAATAATTTATTGTTTTTGGCTCTGATACCAATTTGAAGAGGGTGGAATCCTCGGATTTTTAATAATTTATCTCGATTAAAAATTATTTAATTTCCTTTTAATGAAAAAACTCGATAGAGATGCGGAAGCGTTATAAAGGTGATGGTTCAACTTTCAAAAAATAACAACAAGTTTTAATTTCTCAAAACAAATTAAAACTTAATTCAAGTCCTAGAATTTGCCTAAGTCATAATTTTCAATTATCCAAAGTTAGGCGAAACCAAATTTTAGCAAAAGACTTGAATAAACCAAATTTACCCAATATTTAATTTTGTCCCAAATTAAATGAGTGTGATAATTTAAACCAAATTTTATCTTGAATTTATTCTATGCATGCGTTCTAAATTATGATACAAGATAAAATAAACAATATCACACTACGCCGAGATGTACGAGGAAAAACCCAAGACGGGAAACAACCTCGGACGGCCCTAGCCATAAGTCCACTAGATATGGAATTACAATTACAAGATAGATAGACTTACAACGACTGACTCGATCCCTCTCAAGCCTCGACGCTTCTTCTCGTAGAAACCTCTTCCTAGCAAACAACCTCGGAACACCACCGCGATCTCGGAATCCACCGATGGGACTTTATATGGTCACCGTCACCCAAGCATGGATCCTTTCTCCGTGTGGGTAGAATCTCAACAAAAAGTCTTCTTTGTGATGGGGTGTAGAAGCAAACCCGAAACGTCTCTTCTTGAATTCGGTAGAGAAAACCGGTGCCAAAACTCCAAGTAAAGAATATGAATATAGAAACTTGGAATAAACAACTATTGGGTGTAAACTAGAGTGTGTATGAATTTTTCTTTAAAAATTAACACTCAAAACATGAACATTTTCCCTAAATAAATTAGCTCTCAAACTCTCTCTAAGAGATGGATATGGAATGGAAAATTTAATTGGAAAAATGTGTTTCCCGCACATATTAAGTCTTGAAAAAGTTGGTTAAAAACCAAGTGGGGAAAGTGGGTGAAAACTGCCAAAAACTGCTCAAAACTGTTCCCGCCTTGGCATCTCGTTCGAACGAACTTGACTTTCGTTCGAACGAGACTTCTAACGAGCGACCATCCTGGGCTCGTTAGATACCTCGTTAGAACGAAAAACTCGTTCGAACGACATATCGAACGACTGACCAGTTTAGGGTCGTTGGCTAACTCGTTCGAACGAAACCTGGTTCGAACGAAAAACTCGTTCGAACGAAACCTGGTTCGAACGATAAAACTCGTTCGAACGACATTTCTAACGAACGACCAGAAAGATTGTAAAATTCGATTTTGGCCCAGAAACTTTTATATACTTATTTTAAAGTTCTAATTGATTCTTTCTGAAAATAAAATGCAGTTTTTATTACACCTAACACCCAATAAATATTTTTCCAAGCTCCTATATAAATATAATTGCATTCATACCTTGGGAGCATGGAACCTTAGTTGATTACGTAGAAACGAGGCACACAAACCGGCATTTTGATGAAGCTTTATATTCTTTGCCGCTACGTCTTCAACACACACTTCATAGGCTTGAGAATATTACAATCAAATACATTCCTATGAATAAATGTTTTTGTCCGGAATTGAGTCAAAACTATATATGGACTCATTGAAAATTTGTGTCCTTACATGTTTAAATTAATTGGATTATGTTCCAGGACAATTGTGGTATGATTCTTACTTATTGGAAATGTTGTTAATAAATAAATAATTTTTCTTTAAAAATAAAATTTGGAAGGTAATGTTAAAAATGGTTTTTGACACTTAGCTTAATTAATTAGGGTGTTTAAATTGGAAAAGTTATTTTTCGACAGTGATGCTGAGAGTGAACCAACTGTTCACCTTGATTTAATTTAATAAAGGAGTGATCGCCCGATATTTAATTAGGCGGGGTGTCACATGCTTTTTAAAAGGAAAACAAGTATTTTCTAATACGGAGTGGGCATCTCTTGAAAGGTGGATTTCAAGGAGATATTAAAGTGGGTTTGGCATGAGTAAATAGGAAATCTCAGTAAATGTAGTGTTTTTCCAAACAAATGGTATTTTGTCTAAGTATTTAACCTGGTGAGATAACTTATGAAATCAATGTCTAGACAAGTATTAAAGGGCAACAAGGGTCGTTCCGTATGATTAATGTTATTAAATAAATCTAAGTAACATTTTAAATTAAAAACGGATTCATACATTAATATTTGTATGTTCATGCATACACGATATTTGCATGTCCACGTAGGTGGTAAGTAATATAGTCTATTTTCTACCGTTCGATTTTATATTGCATTTTTGTATTTACCACTGTGTATTTGGCTAATTCCCTTTCCTTTGTTAAGGTAGGTTGTACGTGATTTCGTATTTGAAGAGCGCTATATAGGTAAGTATTATTTTATTTTACGTTAGTACCTCTGAATGCTTGTATACTGGGGATGCTTCCCATGGATCCCACACGTAGCTTGATATAAACCGTACCCGCGTGCTAAATAAGTGAAATGTTAATTAAATAAAACTGAACTAGCGACATTATTTAGGTTGTCTCATTGTACTTCACACCTAACGTTTAATTTCGATCGGGTTCACTCACGGATAACCCATAAATCCAGGCCCGGGCATTACAAAATGTATTAGAGCACTAGGTTCAATTTGTTTAGGCGAACATCATCCTTGGGATATTTTCGTATCGCGGGTAGTTAACAATTTGATAGGCAGGTAGATGCATGCATATAATTACTTGGGGATATGTACTTGTAACAACCCGAGGTCTTGGAGACGATTATTTATTTATTTAGGGAGAAATAAATAATATTTTATTGGAGAAATAATAAAATTGGCAATTGGGGTCAAAATTTAGAGTTGTTAGAAAGTGTGTCGAATGGAAATTCTGAGGGTACCATCGTTTCCGTAAGGGTCGAGAAAGTCGAAATGACTGTACTTGGGGTCTAATTGGGTTCCGAAATAAATTAGGACCGTTTGACTCGAATTAAAGTCACCGAGTCATTTAAAGTGTGTATTATCATTTAAAGATGTGTATTTTCGGAATTAGGCTTAAAAGCCACAAGAGAATCATTCTCACTTAAGAGAGAAAAGAGAAAAGAGAAAGAAAAGAAAGAGAGAAGAAAGAAAGAAGAAAAAAAGGAAGGAGAAAGAGGGAGAGAGAAGGCTTTCCCGTGGATTCAGACCCTACGAACCCGAGGCAAGTGATTAAACTTGCTAAATAATTGTTGTGTATCATTTATTGCATGATTTGTGGATTGATTTTTGGGTTTTAGGTTTAAAATATCAAAACCTAACTTTTGGGAAAAAATCTTAGGTTTGTATTGTATAAATGGATTTAAGGTTAGAAACTAGTTTATATGTATTCTAGGATGAATATTAATGTTATATTTGTGTTTGGGAAATGGAGAGAAAACCATTAATATGAATTTTGGGTATTTTGGCTTACTAAAACAGTAGCCATTTTTGAGGTTCAGCAGGGCCGAATCGATTCAGCCCCCTTGCCGAATCGATTTGGAAATATGCAGGTGCCCAGGTCTTGGTGACCGAATCGATTCGGACCCCTTGCCGAATCGATTCGGCCTGAGGCAGAGTCCCAGGTCTGATGACCCGAATCGATTCGCCTTCCTGGCCGAATCGATTCGCTTGGGCCGAATCGATTCGGAATAAGCCCGAATCGATTCAGAAACAGGGCTTTTGGGGGAAAGTTTTTCTAGGAAGAATTTCTTTCCGTTTTGTTCGAGGTTATCGATTGGGGATCTCTATAGGAGATATTTGGAGTATGTTTTGGTGACTTTTAGAGAGTTTTCCCTTATAAGAAATTATTGGAGTCATATAGACTTAACTTGAGGAATATCGATAAATGAAATTGGTATTTTTCTAAGTGGGGGAGCCCACTTTTAATTGAGGATTGTTTAGTGAGAATAATAACTCACGATTCGAAAATGAGGTTAATTTAGAGATACTGGATCCTTAGGATCCAAATCCCAAATGGGATGACTTTAAAGGTTCTTAGAATGAATTGAACCCTATGATGAATGGATGTTTGTAAATGCTATTTGATGTGCATACGGATATAGAAATATCCTTATTAATGATTGGTTTGGGAGATATCTCATATAATGAGAAATACAAATTGAGGTACATTAGGATATAGAATATCCTTAACTTATTAGAATTGAAAGACAATTCATATTAGAAGCGATATAAGAGCTTCAAGCGAGAATTAGTATAGCATACTAAGTGGGTTTGAGATGTGAGGTAGAGCGTTAGTATATCTTGAGAGTAATATACTAAACCATGATGTTAATCAATCACGCCTAAGAGCGTATAATGAAAATGAACATATTGTTGCAGGTATACCTTATATAATGGTATATCTTTATTATGTGGGATGTATGTATACCTTATATATGGTGTATATACATGTTAAGCATACCCCCTCCTTGCTATCATTGGGAAGTTTCGTGCGTTGTGGGTGAGCATCCTGACAAATATGCAGGGTGTGGATATTCCCCAGGTCATAGTCGTCCATTGTGGCCAAAAAAATGGCATATATATATATTTACTTATTTTGGGGGTGAGAGGTCGGGGTATGTGACGCTCTCACCTGCCGGTTAGGAACTATGACCGCTTCCCGGACGTTGTGTGCGTGAGTATATCACGAGGTGGGTGTCGTTGAACCCCACCAGGTGACCCCAGTTTGCTACGCTTATGGGCTGCTGGATGATGATAGCATGTGAGCCTGCGTCCTTCGAGTTATAGCTCGGTTGGATGGTTATTATTTACTTGTGTTTGTATTTGGGTGTCAAGGGCATAACAGACCTTAATGACCTACATTGCCAGGATTAGTGTATCGGGAGGGTTCCTTGTTTGGATTTCGCCTCGGCGAGACGTCCCACGCACGAACCGCAGTGTAATGTTGGAACTTGGGGATAAGTTTAGTCCTTAATGCTCATCACTATATTATATTATATATAAATCACCTATCCCGACGATCGACAGTGCCAGGAGTAGTGTAACGGGGGGGGTCCTTGTTTGGATTTCGCTTCGGCGAGACGTCCCACGCATGAAACGCCGTGTATTGTTGAGAATTGGGAATATTAATTAATTAAAATTGGTTACTAATCATTTGGGTTACATGCATCTTGCATTGGGGGCATAATGAGCCCCGAGGATCGATACGGTCAGGAGTAGTGTAACGGGGGGGTTCCTTGTTTGGATTTCGCTTCGGCGAGACGTCCCACGCACGAAACGTAGTGCCGTATTGAGAATCGGGAGGAGTTTAGTTCTCAACTCTTGATGCTAATAACTCATCTCTAATTATTATTATTATTATTTATGGTTCCTTGCCTTATTTTGGGCATCACTAGAATAAATCTAGTACATGTTATTGTTGATGTATTGTGATGATGTAGCATGATTGGATCATGTAACTTTATATGTTCAATAATAGAACATTATAAAGATAAGAAAAATGTATATATTAAGTTAACAATTATAACTATTGGAAATGGACTAATGTAGAATCGGGTGATAGGTTAGATGGTTTCACTTAAATACTTTATTTGGGTTTAAGATAGAATCCTCCTACCTAATTAGAATCGAACATCCTTTTGGTGGCACGTGCATACGCTTAGTGCGCGCTTTAGATGAGAGGTGAGTTGAATTTCTATGGAGTGTTCGATTCCAACTAAATCATGTAATAATGCATTTATAATTATTATGCATTTTAATACACTTGCTATAAATGTTTTTCACACTCGGGTTCTGACCCGTTTACGTCTTCCCCTCCCCCATGCATATATATATATATTGTATTGCTTCAGGTGTTCCCCCGCAAGAACGCCTTTATTATCCCTCCATTCTGGATTTGTGGAGCTGTGGCAGTAGCGGACTGTTGCGGCACTTGGTTTTAGGCGACTCATATCTTTGTATATCTAGATTAGGATTCAGTTGTATTGAGTTAGTACTCAAGTGTTATAGATTAACACTTTCATATTTGGATTATCAGATTTATTGTATTGTCTGTTGCCCGACAGCATATTCGGTTATTTTATTGTTGAGATTTGTTGTACAATGTATTGTACTCTTTTATCATTGGAGCATGCACTTTTCACATCATAGTTAGATGTATTTTGTTGGTGGCGCGCATTATTGGTTTTGTTGTTGTTGTAAAATAAAAGTTTTAAATTTTTGGCGATTCGCACTTTATGATTTCGGGTAGTTTAGCCTTATATTACAGTGTTTAGTTGTTGATGTTGAGACTGTACCATCTGAGATACCTGGTTTATGTAGTATAGGGCTGGCCACCCGTTATTATTTGGAGCGGGTTGTCATAGTACTCATGCCTTATTCGATAGGGTACTTCCATTATAGGTTAGTGTCCTACTAATTTTCAATTGGTAGATGTATATCATAAGCTATTAAGTGAGTTGCGAACCATTGGTGGTAAGTGTGTTGCATAAGTAACAACAATGATTTAAAGTAACATGAGAGTAAACCATTGGTAGCCTTTTATAATGTATTTTTGGAGAATACGGTGCGACATTTGAGGAGTAGGATCCCTCGTGACATTAGTAATGTGGACATAGAGGCTTATAGGTTTTACACGATGTTTTATATCCTTCCAAAATCCTTAGTAGTGTCATCTTTTGGTTTAATACATAGTATATGGCATTAGTTATTTAAAAGGAAGTCTTTGAAGTACCCTTACGACTTATTTCATGTGGCGTCCTTGGAAATAGGATTAGACTTGTTGTGATGCCTTGAGGTGTTCAATTACCATGATTAGCTATGTGTATAGACATGTAGGCGAGTTGTTTGAATAAGATAGGGGAAGTCGTTCGAACGGGATACATGAGGTCGTTAGAACCAGGTTCCCATGATCAAATTAGTCGATTTTTTGTCCTTCTCTAGAACATTATTCGATAAGTCGTTAGAAGTTGGTTTGAACGAAAATTGGTGCACCTTTTGAAAAAGGTACATGGTCATTCGATTAAGCACATGAAATATTCTTTTTAATTATATCGGATCCAACTCCCAATTGTTTACCCTTTTGTAATTAACTTCCTTATAAACTTATATGAGGGATTAGAGTCCTTGGGAGTCTCTAGTAGTCGTGTGATGGATGTTTAAAAATCGATAGGGCGTTCATACTATGGTAGGATCATAGGTGATCAAATCTGGTCAGGTTTTCAGTGGAAATTACGTTGTGGTATGCTTGGTGTCCTTAGGTAACCAATTAAATTCGGTGTTATGGAGTGAAAGTGTGCTAATGATGGTGGTATATATGGTCTTCCAAAGGTATTAGGTTATTGGTCAAGTTCAAAGGAATCGAATCGTGTAGTACTTGTGTGAGGTTATCCAATTGGTATAAATAGATAATGCAACCTTCTAGTGGAAGTGGGAGATTGGTGTCGTAATTGGGCATGATACTCGTTTGTTATAAGATAAGTAGTATAAAAAGTGTCGTACTTGATTTTGATGGGTACTAGGAAATGCATTGCAAACTAATATTGATGATGTCATATTTAGAACATGAAAATAGTACCCCAGATGGGATATCGAAATATGGTTTATGTATAAAAATGTGTCAATATTGTAAGTTAGAATAACCCTGGTAAGGGAAGGATTAATTCTTAGCATCTCTTGCCACACTTATACGAATTAGGAGTGGTAAACATATGTAATACCACATATCCTTATAGTTCTAAAGACGACCGGTGTTGTGATCACATAGATTTAGTTTGGGTAGAATTTGGAGATAGCATAGTGACGACCTTCTCTCATTGAGGGTTTCTCCTAGTTTGGCATTGCTTAGGGAGATCCTAGGATACAAACATTGTTCGATAAAGTAGACCAGAAACTTACATGTGCTAGGTTGGTCACGACATCACATTGACGATAGAGATGGAAATACTTGTCGTCTATAAAGGTGTTTAGCATTCATCGACTGGAACAATTCGTATTTATCAAGGATGAAAGGTGGAAGCTATATCCTAAGGAGGGAATTCCAACATTTCACTTCATAACGGATTAGCATCCCTATTTGTAAAGTGAAGGATTATAATTTAAGGACATTGTAATGTGTTAGAACATGACAAAACATAAAAAGTAGTGTTATTCCCGCAAAGTGAGGGGACTGGTGCACTACTCGGGTGATTGTTCCATGGTTGGAAGCCTATAGTGATCATATGTTTATAAAAGTATCTAATGGAAGGCATTAAATATACTATTTTTTACTTGGTATATCGCTAGTTGGAGTGAGTGATTATCAATGCGAGGTTAGTATTAAGCTTAAGTGAATATATGTGATTAGGATGACCTGAGAATTCGAGAAAAATCTCGATATGTAGTTTTGAGGATTAAAATAATTTACGATGATGGATTGGGTGTTAGTTGTATCATGTTATTCTGTCGGGTGAATGTCAATCACTAGAGAGTATTACTGAAATAGATGTTACAGTATGCGTGGGGTGTTAGCAAGGGAGCCTTAGGACTTGATTGAGTGTAATCATCAAGTAAGTGAGACTTAATGACTATCATGTGACTTTGATGGAAATCCTGATGGTTAGCGTTAGAATATGTTATATGTCGAGGTTTTTGGTGGTAGCCCCTTTTGAAAGGATGTATGATGACTCCCTAGTGATTTTAGGATTTCGATGACCTAACCTTGTAAGATCCTTATTACTTAAAATAAGATTTGATAACCTCCAGGTCCTCGAAGAATGAATATATTGAGAATTTCACTGATGAAATTCCCCAAGGAAGGAAGAATGTAACACTCGCCCATGTTATTTTGACCATATCCGTGTAATTTGGTGCTTGTTTTGACCCAATTGGTTCGTTATCTGCTGCAATCTCCGATAATACTGGAGATACAATCTCCCAGTTAACTAATCTTGAACAACACCATGTTTCTTTTCAAAATGATAACGAACCTCCTAAAAATCAGGAACATGGTGCTCATAAAGATAACACTTGTTTTAACAACATATTTATCGATGGAGGTAAGATGAGATGTAAGGGAGTTGACCCTCTAGTTGGTCCGGTTCCTAAAATTATGGAAAGAATATCCTCAAAGAAAATGGTGGGAAAGGATTCTACTCTCTCATTACAAGCAAGTATTTTAAGACCAGCAGCCTCATCACATGGGGATATGTTTAAAAACATTAAAAAATTAGTTCAACATAATTCTGCTGACAATTTTGAAAATATTTTGGATAACGAGAATTCTTATGGTAAAATGTCGCCTTTGGAGGAAATTCCAAACTCGGATAAGGAAGTCCGTGATATATCTTTATACGTGGAAATTCCTAAATTTGATCTTCGAATGTCAATTAATTCTGGTAAAGGTCGGGCATTTTTTGAAGACTCGTTTGGTAGAAAATGTCAAAACCAAATTTCTAAAACCCCAATTAGAAATTCTTTTGAAGTTTTAGGGATTATGGAAGAATCAAATAGTTTAGTGGAAAAAGGATCCAATCATAAGAGTAAAGAGAAAGAAGATTCCTTTCCGTACTTAAGTGTCGAGGAGAATTTTGTCCTAAAACGCAATATAAGGACCCCAGTCACTCGTTCAAGATTTCGTAAATTTTCTTAAGTCCTTTCTGATTTAGGGCTTGTAAGTGGCATATGAGAGGCTTTTTCCCCTTCAAATAAATAAATTTTTCGTTAAAAAAATGGTCTCTAAACATTTTAAGATGAATTTTGGGTCAAATCTGCATAATATCATGGACTCGGTACAATTATTTGGATTAAAATGACCCTACATATATTTTGGAGGAAATTCAGGGTTATACGAATGAAACCCCCGATCATTCGAACAAGATTAAAGTCTCGTTAGAACGGTGCTTTAAATGACCTTCCAATGAAAATCACCTGTTCTTATTCACAGCCTCATTAGATTCTTGTTAAAACCTCGTTCAAATGAGAGTAGTTATCATTAGAACAAGATCCAAATCTCATTCGAACAAAAAAATGTCATCATGATATAGACCACTGTATTTGACATGTGTCACACTCCTACACAACAGATCAACTCACGATTAAGCAATGGAGCATTTTTGTAATTTAACCCCGAGGGGTTTTGGTGTATTTACTTGAGGCTTTGGCCCATTCTACGATGCTTCTCTCTCTCTATTCTCTTGGAACCTCACAACCACATTCAACCACCCTATCATAACCATTCAACATCACTAAACCACCACACTTCAACCCTTACCACCATATTTAAGCCAATAAAACCCATCTACACCATTTTTTGGTCAAGATATAAATTTATAGAGATGTTGTATGGAATTTTTGGAGAAGAAAATAATGAGAAATCATGAAGTTCTTTACATGGCACAGAAAATGTGTGTCTCATGTGTACTTATGGATCAGGTGCAAGGATGTCGTTCAAGTAATAACATGGTAAGTCGAGGTTGAATCCTAAGGGAATAGGTCGTAAAATAATGACGAATGAAGGATTGGCTTCTAAGATATAGTCTACGTCTCGAGAAAGAAATAAGAAGGTGAATTTTGTAATTTGAGAATTTTATAAGTATCTACGCAATTCAAGATAAACAAGAGAAAATTAACTACTAAAAGCAAAAACTTAAATCTTTCGTTTTCAAAATACTTTTTGGGAAACTGGTTTTAAGATCCAATCCCCCAAACCATCGAGTATCTCTGCAAAATATAAATTCTACAAAAGTATTTAAATGATTGAAAGAAAATAAGAAACTAACTCCAATCACCAAATATGTTTTGGCATTAACCCGCGCAATAATTGGTCAATAAATTATTGAATGTAAATGATAAAATTCCCTACACGTATATTGCATCCTCAAACACTCCGATTTCTTTCAATAAGTGGTCTTAAGGGACCTACAATATTAGCCCTAATTAAAATTTTAGACTCCAATAATCATCTAATTACGTTGAATTTTATATTTAACTTTCAAAACCCTAGATTGGGTTCATGTTCCCCAACCCACTATTGGTTTACCTAGTCATGGATTTATCTATACACTAACAATTATCATTATATAAGTTCTCATTATTGAATAACAACAAAAAAGAGTATTGAATTTGATACAAAACATGAAGAAATAAAATTGCACTGCAAAGAATCCACACCAAAGTGTAAACGTAATGTGGAACCCCGGATTTTTAATTTTGTCATAATTAAAAATAATTTGAAATTTCCTTTTATGAAAACACGAGATGCTGAAGCGTAAAAAGGATGATGGTTCAACTAAACAAACAAATTACAAGTTTTAATTTTCTGTAAACAAATTAAACTTAAACCAAGTGAAATTAAATCCAAATTAAATTGAGTGTGATAAATTAAACCGAATTTTATCTTGAATTATCCTAAGCATGCGTTCTACGTTATTTTGCAAGATAAAATAAATCAATCACACTACGCCGCGATGTACGAGGAAAAACCCAATACGGGAAACAACCTCGGACTTCCCTAGCCACAAATCCACTAGATACGGAATTAAAAGTACAAGACAGGAAGGCTTACAACACACGACTCGATCCCTCTCAAGCCCCGACGCTTCTTCTTGTAGACACCTCTTCCTAGCGGATAACCTTGGAACACCACCGCGGTCTCGGAATCCACTGATAGGACTTTATATGGTCACCGTCACCCGTACATGGAGCCTTTCTCCAAGTGGGTAAATCAACATAAGAAACATTTCTTCTTTCTCTGTGGGTGGTAGAAGCAAAACCCGAAACTTCTCTTCTTCAATTCGGTAGAGAAAAACCGGTGCCAAAACTCCAAGCAAATGATATGTACATAGGTGAACTTGGATACACAATATGGGTGTACAAACTAGAGTGAGAAGTGAATTTCTCTTTGAAAATTAGCACTCAAAACATGATCTTTTTCTCTTTTTGTTTTTGCTCTCAAAACACTCTCTAAGAGTTTGTATGATATGAAAAAGATAGATTATCAAAAGTGATTCCCGCACATATTAAAATATGAAAAAGTTTGTTACAAACTTAGTGGGGAAGTGGGTGAAAAACTGCCAATAACTGTTCCCGCCTGACAGCTCGTTCGAATGACATTTCGTTCGAACGAAATCTCGTTCGAATGAGACTTCTAACGACGTTCCACATTGAACTCGTTAGAAATCTCGTTAGATATCTCGTTCGAACATAAGGTTCGTTCGAACGACATATCGAACGACATTTCATAGGCCTATACTGGGAACTCGTTGGCAGGTTCGTTCGAACGACATTTTCGTTCGAACGACAATCTCGTTCGAACGACTCTATCGAACGAAAAAACAGAAAGTTTGAATATTCTTGTTTAAGCCCAGAAAAGTTTATAAACATTTATTTAAAGTTTTAATTAATTCTTTCTTAAAACAAAACATAGTTTTTATAAAACCTAACACCCAATAAACTTGTTCCAAGCTCCTATATAAATATAATTGCATTCATACCTTGGGAGCATGGAACCATAGTTGATGACGTAGAAACGAGGCACGCAAACCGTCACATTTGATGAAGCTTTATACTCTTTGCCGCTACGTCTTCAACAAACACTTCATAGGCTTGAGAATATTACAATTAAATACATTCCTATGAATAAATGTTTTTGTCCAGAATTGAGCCAAAAATATATATGGACTCAATTGGAAATTTGTGTCCTTACAAATCTCCCCCTTTGGCTATTCCGGGACAAAAACCAAAACAAAAGTCCTAAAGGGTCGTCAAGCTCACTAGACTCAAAACATAACCCGCCCAAACTTGACTCAACCCAAGGATCAAACGCTTTGCCATTTAAAGATGTCGCTTTAGAAGAATACCTGCACACTTAAGCAAACTCATCAAATGCATAGGGAATATCAAAATATTAAATGCAATTAATTAATTACTCCCCCTAAATTAATTCTCTCCTTTATCAAACAAATGACATACTTAGAAAGACGTCTCCCCCTAAGATAAATCTCCCCCAAACTAAGATACGATAATAATAGGATTAGATACCATTTCTCCCCCTATCATTTTTCTCCCCCTTTTTGTTCAGGAATAGGCAAAGGATAAAGAACTAATAAGCAGCATGTTGAAGCTTAAAGTGATAAGACATGAAATCATATGGGCAATAAAAGCAAGGCAAAGACAAACAAATATCATATATATATATATTATAAATATACCAATAGAGTACTTGCATATATATATATAGATATAAACACACACATGACACAAAATACAATAAGTTTGCACACTCGTATGGCAAAAATTTGTCATATGGAAACGGAAGTGTAGGGATGTGAACTAGCAACAATTAAATTTATAACCAAACACTTAATAAACGTTCATGGAGTTCTCATTTGATTGCAAACTTTGTCACATTTAAATATAACCTCATGTGACAATATGAAGATTGAACTCAATGAACAAACATACACAATGCATACAAACCAAATAGAGTCATGACATTAAAGACAACTAGGATAAACGGACATTGTGCAAACCATTGATATACGATCTAATTCTCCCTCAATAAGCATATATATTCTTTTGTTTTTGAATGAATATATCAAACAAACATAGGCCTTGGCAATTGTTTTCTTTTTAATGCCAAATATTCTGTTTTTAGGCCTTTGGATCACGTATTTCTTTTAGATCCAATAAACGGTGGCTTACTATCGCAAAGGATTTAATTCATCCTTTCGGAGCCCTTCCCCGTGCACATTTAGATATATAATTTTTATCTCACAAAGCTCCCGTGCAACGAATTTTGACATGCACTAGTCCTCCTAGGTCATAGATATGTAGATGACTAGATTGGTAGGAGAACACCTCAAAAAGCTCAAATATAGAATGTGACATTAAGATTTCAAAAGAGCTCGTGCATGTGTGAAAAGAGGCATATAAAAATAGAATCCATTTAAACAACACAAAATCCAACTACTCCATAAAATATGGTAAAGAACATAATAAGGATTGATAATCTAAACCAAAAGTTCTAGCCACGTGGGAGGGTAAAAGATGGGATTCAAACACAAGTATATGCCACTTAAAGTGTGTCAAACCAAAATACACACAAAAAAAATCTTTTTGAGTTTTGAAATTTTTAGCGAAAAATAAAAATAAATACTCAAAAGACAAACAAATATCATTTGAAATTTTCATTAAGCCTAAATTACCAAGAGATAAAATCCAAAATAAACAAAAATATTTTTGTATTTTTCATTTAATGCAAACAAAATGAAGGAAATAAAATACAAAAGATAAACCAAAAATCATAATTCTAGCATGTGATAACCATGGAGAATAGACTAGAAAATGATTAAACAAGCATACATTTAGCATGTGAATATAGCATGAAGTACAAACGCTAAAGTATGCAAACACTAACATATTCATCCTTTAGATTTAACAAGAGAGGAAGTTTGTGAAAGTAAATGAGAATCATAAACCCTATTTTGCAAGGCAACCAAGTCGGATTTCCTAACCCAAATTAATGAAGAATGACTATCTTGGGGTGTTGGAACGTTAACTACCGTGGTTACTTTACTATGGGATTTTCTAGGAATTCGTTTAAGATCAAAACAAAATTTCCTAAGATGACCTTTTCGACCACAAAGGGTACAAGTAAAAGCATGTCGAAAAGATTTACCTAAGGAGTGTTCATTAAATGCATTCCTAGTAGATTCTCCTAAAACATTGGGCTTGGCTTTATGAGAAGATTCATTACAAGTATTGAAGCCTAAACCACAAGTGTCATTTTTAATTTAGACCGTTCCTAATATTTTATCTAGTTTTTCCGAACGACACTCCAAATCAAATTTGACATTACTAGAGTCTTTTAATTTATCTTGTAATTCTAAAATGTTAGACTCTAATAAAACATTTTGCTCTTCAAAAGTAAGAAGCTCCTTTTTCAAGGATTCCATTAAACCCCTAAGGCTATCTCTCCGCCTTCTACATATTCAAGCTTCTCTCGAAGAGTCCTCCCACGTGTCCTAAGGTCTTCTATTAAAGCATTATCATCAATGACCTTGACACTTTCTCTTAAACTAGCTTCTAACGTCAAATTAGCTCGTTTCAATTTAATAGATTCTTTATAAAGTTCTTGAAAAGCATTTTGAAGTTCACTCACATCAACCTCTTCTTCATTTTCACTCTCTCTTTCTTCTCCACTCTCACTATCATTAAAAACAAGAGAATCATAAACAATGACCTTGGAAGTTTCATGTGTTAAGGTTTCATCAATCGATGAGTTCTCACTATCACTCACATGACTAGTTATAAAAGCCACAAAAATTTTCTTAGTGGGGGAATCGGGCTTCTCTTCCTTATCACTATCACTAGGGGTCGCATTATATGAAATGGGTCACTTACCCTCTTTCCTTAGTTTAGTGGGGCGCTCAAAATCCCTATGGCCATAACCTTCACAACCAAAACACTTATTGGACTCGTCCCTATCTAAATTTTTATTACTAGGTTTAGGGATCTTCTAGGCTTTAGGAATCTTCTCCGCTTTAGAAATATTCTCGTTCTTGTCATGCTTAGAAGATTCAAATTTCTTAAAATCATTTTTAAATTTATCTTTGTTAATTTTCAGTAATTTTCTAAATTTACGTGCAAACAAAGCCATGTCTTCCGAGTCACTATCACTCTCGCTCTCTACTACTTGTTTGACCTCTTTTCGGGCTATTAAAGCAACGCCCTTTTCGATTTTCTTTTCAGTTTTAGAGGGAAACATATCTAGTTCATAGGTTTGCAAATCACCTACAAGCTCTTCTAATTTCGTAGAGGCTAAAGTTGGTAAAGAATTTAAAACGGTCACTTTAGGGATAAATCTATCGGGTAGGGACCTTAAAATTTTCTTTACTACACGGTCGTCAGGTATTTTCTCTCCCAAATTAAAAGATGAATTAACAATATCAGAAAGTCTAGCATAAAATTCATCAAAAGTTTCTTTTTCATTCATTTTGATAGTTTCAAATTGAGTGGTGAGCTTTTGGAGTTTTGAAGATTTAACGACACTAGTTCCTTCATGAGTTAATTGTAAAATATCCCAAGCTTCTTTAGCGGTCTCACACGTCATAATACTTCGGAATTCATCCGGTGTGACAGCGCTAAACAAGGCATTTAAACCACGGGAATTGAAATTAGCAAGTTTAAACTCATTTTCAGTCCATCTATCGGCGGGTTTGATAACACGTTCATTTTCAACTAAATAAGTTGGTGGGGACCACCCTTTAACAACAGACATCCAAACTCTTTCGTCGATAGACTTTAGTGCCGATCTCATACGCGCTTTCCAATACGCGTAGTTTGAACCATCGAAAACAGGAAATTTTGAAAATGGGGAAAAATCCATTTTAGCCAAAAAATTATTGGAGGATCTTTAACGAAATAATTTATCATTTTTGGCTCTGATACCAATTTGTAAACGTAATGTGGAACCCCAAATTTTTAATTTTGTCAGAATTAAAAATAATTTGAAATTTCCTTTTATGAAAACACGAGATGCGAAAGCGTAAAAAGGATGATGGTTCAACTAAACAAACAAATTCCAAGTTTTAATTTTCAGTAAACAAATTAAACTTAAACCAAGTGAAATTAAATCCAAATTAAATTGAGTGTGATAAATTAAACCGAATTTTATCTTGAATTATCCTAAGCGTGCGTTCTACGTTATTTTGCAAGATAAAATAAATCAATCACACTACGCCGCTATGTACGAGGAAAAACCCAAGACGGGAAACAACCTCGGATGGCCCTAGCCACAAATCCACTAGATACATAATTACAAGTACAAGACAGAAAGGATTACAACACACGACTCGATCCCTCTCAAGCCCCGACGCTTCTTCTTGTCGACACCTCTTCCTAGCGGATAACCTTGGAACACCACCGCGGTCTCGGAATCCACCGATAGGACTTTATATGGTCACCGCCACCCGTACATGGAGCCTTTCTCCAAGTGGGTAAATCAACATAAGAAACACTTCTTCTTTCTCTGTGGGTGGTAGAAGCAAAACCTGAAACTACTCTTCTTCAATTCGGTAGAGAAAAACCGGTGCCAAAACTCCAAGCAAATGATATGTACATAGGTGAACTTGGATACACAATATGGGTGTACAAACTAGAGTGATAAGTGAATTTCTCTTTGAAAATTAGAACTCAAAACATGATCTTTTTCTCTTTTTGTTTTTGCTCTCAAAACACTCTCTAAGAATTTGTATGATATGAAAAAGATAGATTATCAAAAGTGATTCCCGCACATATTAAAATATGAAAAAGTTGGTTACAAACTTAGTGGGGAAGTGGGTGAAAAATTGCCAAAAAACTGCTAATAACTGTTCCCGCCTGACAGCTCGTTCGAACGACATTTCGTTTCGAACGACATTTCGTTCGAAACAAAATCTCGTTCGAACGAGACTTCTAACGACGTTCCAGATTGAACTCGTTAGAAATATCATTAGATATCTCGTTCGAACATAAGGTTTGTTCGAACGACATATCGAACGACATTTCATAGGCCTATACTGGGAACTCGTTGGCAGGTTCGTTCGAACGACATTTTCGTTCGAACGACAATCTCGTTCGAACGACTCTATCGAACGAAAAACCAGAAAGTTTGAATATTCTTGTTTAAGCCCAACAAACTTTATAAACATTTATTTAAAGTTTTAATTAATTCTTTCTTAAAACAAAACGCAGTTTTTATAAAACCTAACACCCAATAAACTTGTTCCAAGCTCCTATATAAATATAATTGCATTCATACCTTGGGAGCATGGAACCATAGTTGATGACGTAGAAACGAGGCACGCAAACCGGCACATTTGATGAAGCTTTATACTCTTTGCCGCTACGTCTTCAACAAACACTTCATAGGCTTGAGAATATTACAATTAAATACATTCCTATGAATAAATGTTTTTGTCCGGAATTGAGCCAAAAATATATATGGACTTAATTGGAAATTTGTGTCCTTACACAAAGGAAGAAATCGTAAAAAGAGAAATACTTGAATTAACCAGCTCGATTGCTTTGCCAATCATTATACTATGTTTGATAGTCTTAAGGAGGTGAAAGAAAGGCAACTAAGAAGACAAGAATTTTTATGTATAGAAGTTCAATCTTTGTTCTTGAATTAATTGTGGTTCATAAGTAGCATAATAAAGTATAGAATAATGATAATTAGACTCGTAAATTATTTAAACCCAAAATTCGGCCAAAGAGGTTAACTTGAACTCAAACTACATTAGCTAAAATATAGGAAAATATAATAAATCCTACTAGAAACTAAACCCTTAGACCAAACCGAACCATTAAAGAAAAAAATGGTTTGCTTCCAGGATGGAACGGGTTCGTTATCTAGGTTTGGAAAGCCTTCGTTTTTCTTTCTTATTTTCCTTAATTGAAGTTTTACCCCTCGATTTTTCTTCAATTTCTGATGGTCATAATTTTTTCACCGCAGTTGGGATTGAGGCACCGTTTCTTCCAGTTTTCTCACAAAATTGATATCTACAACTTTCTTCTTGGTTTCATCTCCAAGTTATAGTTGGGAATTTACCCCTTTTCTCGCAACTTCCTCTTTTTTAAATCTTTAATTGTTTTGACTTTTCTCTTTCATCCAATTGCAATATTAACCAGTAAAACACATAAGAAATGCAAAAAAAATGGAAATACTTGACAAAAAGGTCAGTAAAAAGAAATACGAGATAAATCTGTGATAATTACGATGTTTGGGATCATAAATAGGGGTGGCAATTCATGTTTTTAAATCGTGTTTCGGATCGACACGACACGACACAAATTCTTGTTATTTTAGTTGACACGAAGACGACCCAAATAGAACATGACACAACACGACATGAATAACATGATTTCTTAAATTTTACACTAAATTAAACATAAATAGACACGATAATACATGATATCACAACTAACATGGCTCATAATTTTGATACGAAGACAACACGACACGAATTCATGGTAAACAGACGAACACGAACACGACAAGCCGTGTTAATTTCTGGTCAATTTTGGGTCGTGTCTTGTCGTGTTATCTTGTCGTATCTAAAATTGCCACCCCGGACCGTAAATATACCAAATTTAACGTGATAAATAAGGAATATTTATGTTGAATCAAAGCCCCCTAACTTCGAACATTGCTAGTCTCGAGCAATGTAAAAGTATGATAAATATGGTCTAAGAATAACTCTTATCAACTATGGGATAGAATAACTTTTTTGTGGACAACAGATTCCATTTAGAGTATGAAACATTTCGTTAAAACCCTAGGTTACCCTAGTAGGATGAGTGGGGTCTCGTGATGGTTGCTGTGAATGTACCCACGAAATTAATTTTGTCCCACATTGTACGAATAAAAGAAAATGTCAAAATAATAAAAAAATTTATACTTTAAATTCCATAAAAATAATCTCAACAAATTTTTATTTGCTGAATCTCAATTCATAGTATGTCTGTCTCTGGACGAAGCTGAAAATCAATGGCTAACATCCACCGGGTGATCATTATGTTGCTTTCAAAAAATTATCTTTGATTCAATTTCTCACGGGGGTGAGCTCACAAATGAATAACTCAGATAGTTGTTTTTTCTCTCAATATGCGTGAAAATATAAGTAAATATAATAGACATGAGTTCACACACATAAATTTCAAAACATAAATTTTTATAGTGAAAAGATCTCATCAACGGATTACAATCATTGGAATATGGGAAAACATCATTATTTATTCGCATCCTTTTAATCCTTTTATTATATTGTTGTATTTTTAGTTCTCCACATGGTGATTGACTTCATTATTCAGACTCGATTATGACTTTTTCGGGTTAAGGGTATTTTGGGTACTAATGAAAGTGTGAAAATGTTCGAAGATATAAAATTTTCTTATAAATGTCCATTAGTACCCTTTTGGGCTTTTTCTCAATTTTTTCTCTTTTATTTTATTTTTATTTTTCATATTTTCTCATTTTTTATAAAAAAATTCAATTCTTATTAAAGATTGTTCTATTTTTTCGCCCCTTTTCATGTACCATTTGGAATTAATTTCTAAATTTTTCGATTTTCACAAGTTCGAGTCAATTTGGATTTTTCGGGTTAACAAACGAAATGGATATTATTTTAGGCTCAAGTTGGCTTTCAAAAGTTGGATACTTTTTTCAAATATTTATGGCTAATATTTTTGGTGAATAAACATTGCCTAACTTCATATGACCGAATTACTAATCAAACTACCATATGCATCTCGAGATTAATTTTAATTATAATTTTTGAGACATTTTAGGTGCATTTTGAAAATAATATCTCCACTCTTTTTTCGTAACTGATCAAACAATGATTTAGAGATCAACGACGAATTTATCACTACAGGAAATTTTTAGGTATTTTTAACCCAGATCAATTAATTACTCAAAAACAAGGATAGGCAAAAACATCTCACCGAGCTAAAATATCCATATTTATTCGTACCAGTCGTCAGTTTTTGCTCATTTTTCATTTTTGATCAATTTCAGCTTAGTACGATGGGATTTTTACAATTTGAAGTTTCAAACAAAAATTTAATGACGTTTGTAAGGATTTGAAATTCCCATTATTTTGAAAAAATAATTTTTGACTTTTTGAAATTTTCCTTTTTTCAAGTTTTTGATATTTTTGAAGTTTTTTTAGCATTTTAAAATTTGGGAAGTTTAAAATACTCACTTGTACGGCCTAACATAGAGTTTGCATTATCTTGAAGAAATGGTCTAAGATCTAAATAATGAAAGAATGAATGTGGAATATAATATAATCAAAATTTTAAATGCAACGAGGCATAATATAACTCAAACAAAATTTTCATTAAAGAAAGAGAGTACATTACATAGGTTCTTTAATTGATAAAACAATGAAATAAAAAGAAACTACATTAAGAAATGTTCATGTCCACAAGGGCTTAATGAGAAGGATCGGGGTTATTGGTATCGAGAGCTTAAGGCTTTACAAAGTAGTGGGGAAATTCGATGCCTGGACCCATGCTCGGCCGGTATATGTCTTCTTGGAGCGGCATTATCATTTTGAGTATCCCGATGGCAATCGGCTCGGTCATCGCAATATTAGGAGATGAACCCATCCAGATGGGGATCAATTTGATCCATGTGACTATTGATCACCGTCGTGTTGTAAGCGTGCTAATCAAAATCGCCCTCAAAATTTGGATCCGTCAAATCATCCTCTTCTTGCTCGCCCTGATCAAAATTCCACTCCTCCTCTTCATCGTCATTTTCTTCTTCTTCGGCCTCTCAATCGTCTTCAACTCCCACCCTAATTCGATATCCTAAAAAATTAGCTTGGCATTGGTGTCGGGTTATGAACTTGTTTGTTACTATGATCTATTGATGCAGAATTTATGGGCCTTGGAACTCGGTAATTGTCACTGTAATGCCCAAACCCGAATTTGGGTTACCGTTGGGTCAACCCGCATCGGATCATTGCCCATTCCGAGTTTGTAAGAGTTCAGAACTCTCAGCACAACAAATAACAAGGTGAGTTGTCACTGTCACTTATAATTATACCAAATTGTACTACATATCACAACGTGTACTCTGAAACGAGGTCGCATGCACTCTAAAAGTCCCAGTAGAGTAAATAGGACATGAAATAGTGGTCAGAACACATTAAATAATGAGGTGTGAGCTGTCACTCTCACCTATAAGTATATCCGAAAAAAAAACTAGCATTACACACACCATTGGACTCTAGATTTTTCAAGCCAAAATAGTTCAAATTTTAATTTTGAGTTTTAAACTCTATTTATACCAAGTTGTTTTTTAAGGATGTCCAATTTATGGGAGGTAGTTTGTTCTTGAGTAGCTAGTCGAATATCATATTTATCAATTTTGTTTTGTATCTAAATTTATTACCAAAAAGGTTTTCATTCCAAATCTTGTCTTATATTTGGGTAGGGTCCATCACCAGGAGAACATGATTCTGAGTCGAGTCATGTATAATCATGAAAGAGTTGGTTAGAATCGAGTAGACTTCCAAGGAAGAGAGCTTATCTGAAAGCCGAGACTAATTACGCAAGGTTGTCGTAATTAAAGACGAGCTAGAAGAGAAACCCTGGTACAATATATCCAACGACTAGATAATTGGGGAGAAATTTCAAGATCTAAGGACCCCTATCAAGTTTACCTCCCACCTCCTTAATTATGTGTGGGAGAGTATTTGTTTATGTAATATTTTAGCTAGTCCGCTAGAGTGTACCCGGGGTCTTGTCTTTCGTTATAAAACACGTACCCATTTTACATTCTAGTGGAGAAATAATCGTAAATTTTAGCATATACACACATGGTGGAAGGAATATTTGTTATTTTGTAGGAGGTGGGTACACTGTTGACATCATCCCACATCCTAACTAATGCTCATGACGAAGTTATTTGACAAAGTGAATCTAAATTCCATATAACGAAGTTAAATGTGTTATCTTAAAAACTATGGCCGGACATGATGTCGGGACCAACTCTGCTAGTATCTGAGCTGATCTTATTGTTACATGAGCCAAACTCATTCTGGTTGGCAATGGTTCAAGGTTTCCTTTTCTTATTGGTTCAGGAATTGTAGCATATTAATGGTGTAATAACTAACTTAACAATTTGTTGTATTTATTTCTTTGTATTTACATAGTCATCATAATTATAATTTCACTTTAACAGAATATTTACAATTATTGTAAACAAATCTTTTCGTTACTTTAAATGTCATTCAAATGGGTGAATTAAGCAAGAATCATAATACCATTTCTTATAGTTATTTTATAATTTTATGTTCTTACTATATTCTTTATGAAAAATGGACAATTTCATAAAAGCAAGAACCATGATTGCACAACACACACACACACACACACACACACACACACACACACATATATATATATATATATATATATATATATATATAAATTGAATAAAAACATGCTTGCTTTTTTGTTAATAAGAACACTATAAAAAAGAATGAAAAAATGGAAAATGAAAAAAATAGTCTAAATTCTTTTTAAAGATAGAAATTAATTGAGAACATATGAAAATAATTTCATTTATTGTGTTATTATAACAAATTCAAAAGAAAATCATTCTTTCTTTATAGCTTTTAATCTTTAGATGCCATTCTAGTTTCTAACAAATGATTTTGACCTCTTTAGCGTTCGAATGAAAAAAAATTTAGTTATTGTAGTTGAATCTTGAGTATGACCACATTGTGATCGCATTCGTAACCTTGAGTATGACCACATTAAAAAAGGCCTAAACGCCTTTTCATCCATTTTTATGCCGCAGGCTCGCCTAGGCTTCTAATGCTTAAGGCTTGGCCTCCATGCCTCGATCACGCTCTGCGTGATTTAGAACCTCGATTTTAATCATTCCATTCTAACTATGATTAGTGTTCATTTTAATCTCACCCGTAGGTGAAAACACCCATGAAATTAGTAACATCATCAATCGTCAATCCGTTGTCATTTCCCTAGAAAGATAGTTTGATATCACTGCGTGTGAAATTGGCAATCAAGTGATGTAGGGTATGTTTTCCTTCTAAAACAAGTAAATTATGAGCTTTCCAAGTAATCTAAATACGAGAAATAAATATAACTTACCATTTGTTTGCATTCTAGTCATTATTATTCTTACATCAAATATTATCTATAACCCACTCATGGAAAGTAAGACATACTTTGGCGTCATTCATCGAAAGGGGTAAGATTAAACCAACTCTCGTGTGCTCTTTAACAAGTTCTTACCACAGGATCAGTGCCTTTAAAACTAGCACACAAGTCACAATCCGTATTGTCAGTGATACATGTCCCCAACCTATGAGAGTAAGTTAGAAGTTTTCTATGCAACACAAGTGAAATGAAGTATTTTTATTTTCAAGGAATTTTAAGAAACCAAATTTCATTTCAAAATTCACTAATGGGGGTGTTGAGATAGGTGTTAACAAGGGAAATATAACAAGATTTAATGGAAAATTTATCGTTAGCTCAAGGATTTAATATTGGTCTATCATCACGAGTGTTAACACACAACAAAAGGGTATCTAATATTTCATTCGTAACACTCACATAAAAAAGGTTATAAATAATAGTCATACTCTACGCCCTTATATTGTAATGAGAGAGTTTACAAATTGATGCCTCCCAATATTAATCCCGTTCGGTGGGGTGATTTTATTCTCTCTACACCACCAATCCTCAAACGTAAGGGTGAATTTTTCTATGAGAGTCGTCATCCCCAACAAAAAATTGCAATTAAGTTTATCAATCGTGTGGCAAACACACTTGGGGATTATGGTAGTTTGCATACAATATTTGGGCATACTTTGCATGCAATTCTAAGATTGTCATAAAACAAGAAAAACTAAATTCTAAGGCTTCTATCGTTATACTTGCACTCAAGTTATTTTTCAAGAGTGTCCATATTGTGGGAGAATGTTTGTTCTCGACCAGTTAGGATGCCTTTTAACCTATATATCAATTTTGTCCCATTTTTGAAAATATTCCCATAAATGTTTTAATTCCCAATTTTAGCTTACGAGAACCTCATCAAAATGAGGTTTCTCAAACAAACTCGAAGCCGATGGAGTTAAGGTACATGACAATCAGGGTCTCAATCTTTTTGTCGAAATTCGAAAGAATTTTGATTTGCAACGTAAGGAGGGGGGATCTTCGCTATCCCAATCTAAAACTTCGATTTTGAACACTTAGCAGAAATGCAATGGCTTAAGTCATGAAGAGATGAGTGCGTTAAAAAAGCTTGCACATGAAGGACAAAAAAACCATGCTAAAGGAAAAATGGGCTCTTAAATTTATTTTAAGATTGTATTTTTCTCGTTCTAGAATTCACAAAATTTATTTTTTATTTAGATTTTTATTAGCGCATGTAAGATTCACTAGGAGAGGCTATTTCTCCTAAGCTTATTAATAAAAATACTTCCTCTTAAAAAAATAATAAAAAAATAAAATGTAAATAGGACATGGGGATCATTACCCATTCCGGGTTTGCAAGAAATCAGCGGTTCGAACACAGTAAATAATGAGGTGTGAGTTGTCACTCTCACCTGTAACTATATCAAATTGTAATCCATCTCAACTTGTACTCTCAAACCAAGAATACAACTCATTTTAGTTGTACTGCTTGCCTAGATCTGGAAATAACCTATAACTATATCAAGCTGTACTGCTTGCCTAGATTTGGAGAGTGGATATGAACTATTTGATATTAATACTTTCCAACGAATTTGTGGAAATTTGGCTATAAAGCTGTAAAAATAGCCAAATCTATATCGCCAAATTCTTATTAATATAGGTGTAAAAATAGGCAAATAGCCAAATCTCTTTTGAAATCAAGTGTAAAAATCACCTATAATTATATCATGTTTTGTTCAAACTTCAACCTACAACAAGGGTGATTCTTAGCTCATTTAAATGAATCATTAAAATAGAGAGAGATGCACTCCAACGGTACTGAAGGCTCCAACCCAACTGTCCGTCCTCTATCCTCTGAAGCTGAGCTCTCAAAAGAGGATGAAGAGGACATCCGTGTCCATAGCAAGAAAAAGCAGAAAGAAACCCACCATGAATCCATGGCTATGGAGTACCCCATGGGTGTTGCGATGGACTGTGATGCGGAGCCTCCTCCCCTTCACAGTGAGGAGTCTAACATCCCCGCACCCGAAAACCCATGTGGGACCATACAGGCAGACTACAAGAAAACGAACGCAACCTTCTTATACAAGGATGCTGTTGAGAGCAAAGAAAGCTACAACACCGATATATATTTTGATGATGCTACTGGGTCTTGGACTGATGATGAGATGGATGTCAATGCGAGGGGGGAGCTTGACCTCAACCACAACCCGGAGGAAGAACACGACCCGTTGTACCCAGTGGTTGTTATCCCACAAAAACGTGTGGATAAACTCAGAAATAAATGGAAGGAAAGTGTCATTGTTAGCTTACTAGGATGGAATATAGGGTTTAAAATGATGGTCAATTGAGTACCCACAATCTGGAACCTTCAGGGGGACTATGAGATTATTAACCTTAAAGAAGGACACTATCTCTTCAAGTTCAACATGAAAGACGATTACTACAACGTCCTCACAGGGGGGCCATGGATAATCAACGACCATTACCTTTTTGTTCGAAACTGGACACCAAATTTTAACCCTACAGATACCTGTGGAGTTACCACTGCTCTATGGGCAAGACTGCCACGATTACCTATTGAGTGGTTTGATGAAAAAATCCTCTTCCATATAGGTAGTAAACTTGGTAAACTTATCAAAACTGATTTCAACTCAATATCTTCGTCTAGGGGCAAATATGCTAGGATTTGCGTTGAAGTTGATATATCAAAGCCACTCATTCCATCTTACAAATTGGATGGAAGGAAATACCGTGTAGAATATGAATTCCTAGCATACATCTGCTTCATATGTGGGAGAATTGGCCATAAGAGTGAGAACTACCATGCAAACCAGACCGTGAAAAATTCCAGTATACCACCGGAAAACTAGTGCCTACCTCCGACATGCAATACAACGCCACCACACACGAAGGAAACAAATGAAACCTCTAACGATAATATTTCAGGAATATCAGGGGACCATGGAATGATGACAGAGCTTAAAGGACATGACCCAATGGGCACAATCTTTGGACCATGGTTGCTCGTCAGACGAAACACTAGTAACAGGAGGCAGGCCCTAGGCAATAACCAATCTCGGGTTAACTCTTATAATAGGTTTGCTAGCCTCTCTCAGCACATTGTTGAAAACAGGTACGAGAATGCTCAGATGACATCAAATCAACCTAGGACAAGACAAACTATTAAAAAAAACAGTAACCCTCCTACTGATAAAAGGCGACCGTCGGCAGTCCTAGGTGACTATATGAGAGACAATTCCAATCCAGCAACCAATGGCGCGATGATAGCAAGAAACATTAAATAAAGGCTGACACCGAATAGCTCCTCCAGTCTGAAAAGCATGAAAAAAAGTTCTGGAAATACCATGACAACACCTCAGGGGACACATCCAAAATTAATGCAATCGTCGCTCCCCACGTTCCCTCCAACTAATGACGCTGCGACTGAGACAGAGACTGCAGGTAACAAACTGGTTACCACCAAGGTACGTAAAAACCTAACTCCCCCCACCCACTATTCAAATAATTTAAATGCTTCTACTAACAACGGTGGTTTCAACTCAATTATAAAACCACACATATGTGAACCCTCCCACTGTGAAACACTTAACGTCAACCCCATCATCATTGACTCCCCCCAGACTCTATTCCCAATCCCAATGGACTCCCCCCATTCCCGATTGCAATGCTTGGAAACCTCCAAGTACAGTATCTAAACCTAACGTAGGGGAGGGAGGAATTCACCCTAAACCTAGAAATGGATATGGTAATCTGCACGGGAGTGAAATGGAGTATAACGCAGACACGCATTCTACTCAGAACCTCAGAAGAGAAAGGGGTAGACAGACTGATGAAAGGGAAGTTGGTGGAAATTTCCTTAGCCAAAAAACTTCCTTCCGTGGCCACCCACTATGGACCTCCTTATTATAAAAAATCTTACTTTTATGTCCGTGATCACATGGAATTGTAGAGGGGCAGGGAAACCCCTTTTTAAACCCACTTTCACTGAACTTTGCAACAACTTCAAGCCTAGCGTGATCATCATTATCGAAACCCAAACTTCATTTTCCAACTTCTCTGGCTTCTTTGAGGGAATGGGATTCACTAACTGGGAGGTTTCTGAGTCCAGAGGCCGCTCCGGTGGAATCTGGGTGTTATGGAACCAAAGCACCATCCAACTTCGTCATATCAATGTCTCTGACCAAGCCATCCATCGCCTCGTTACCCTTAGGGGCTACGATGACTGGCTGTTATCCGCTATCTATGCTAGCCCTAACAACATCCTTCGCCAAACCCTTTGGAACAACCTAAAAAATCTGGCCCAAGACCTTGATATTGCCATAGGGGATTTCAACGATCATTTCGACTCGTTTGAGAAAAGAAGCTATTCCAGACACAACAACGAGTATATGTGTAATAAATTTGTGGAGAATGTTAATAACTGCAACCTCACTGACCTTGGTTGCACGGGTCCACGCCTCACTTGGACTAACCGTAGGGACGGGTTTGCCAACACCCTTGTGAAACTGGACCGATCGTTGGCTAACCCGGCTTGGCGCCTACAATTCTCGAATGCTACAGTCGAGAATATCCTCACACTGCTTCGGACCACTACCCCATGCTCATCCGTTTTGAAGGTAAAAAGTCCAATAATTACACTCCCCGCCCGTTTAGACTGCTTGCTTGTTGGTTTGATCGTATTTATTACCAAAATATTATCTTAAACAACTAGAATAAAAATCTTAGATTCCATCACAACCTTGATAACTGTATTCCCATAATTAAACACTGGAACCATGCTATCTATGGCCACATTAACATAAATAAAAAACTAATTCTTCGTAGAATTAATGGTATTCAAATTGCCCAAGAAACCCACTTTTCCCACAACCTCAATCTTCTTGAAAATCAACATAAGAAAGAGTATAATAACATCCTTCGGCATGAAGAACTTCTTTGGAAACAAAAATCCCGCATCAAATGGCTTAGTGAGGGAGACAAAAAAACCAAATTTTTCCACACATCTACTATCATTAGAAGGCTCCGTAACAAGATTGATAGAATAAAAATTGATGGGGGTTGGGTTGATAACTGTGAGATGATCTCGCTCCACACGAATAAGTACTTTATATCTCTTTTCACCGGCACTTACCCCCCAATCACTAATTACAACTTCATTACCTTCGATCACCCCCGATTCGAGGAAGTTGATAATTGCATTCTTGACCATCCCTTAACTATTGACGAGGTCAGGCGCGCGGTGTTTAGCATGAATGGGCTCAAAGCCCCTGGCCCGGATCGTATCCAGCCTATTTTCTACCATACTTTTTGGGAGACTACAAAACTATCCTTATTTAATTTCATCAAGAAATGTTTTGCCTCTCTTTCCTTTCCAGAAATTGCTAACTCAAGCCACATCACTCTTATCCCAAAAATTGACAATCCTGAAAATATCACACAGTTTAGACCTATCACCCTATGTAATGTACCGTACAAAGTTCTTGCTAAGATCATCGTTAATAGACTCCGCCCATCCTCTGTAAAATCATTAGCCCTAATCAAGCTAGCTTTCTCCCGGGGCACCAGACTTCGGATAATATTATTATTACATAGGAAATTATACACTCACTGAATAAAAGGAGAGGAAAAAAAGGGGTGTTATTTTCAAAATCGACCTTGAGAAAGCCTACGACAAAATCAGCTGTGAATTCTTGGAGTGTGTGCTCGTTTGGTTCAATATTATCCCTAAACTTAGACGTCTCATCCTTAGCTGCATAACTAGTGCTTCCACCTCAGTTCTGTCGAATGGGGCTCCTCTCCCAAAGTTCAAGCCGTCGAGAGGCCTTAGACAAGGCGATCCTCTATCCCCATATCTTTTTGTCATGTGTATGGATTATTTGGGTGCGGCTATTAACTACCAAGTGGACCAGGGAAATTGGAAGGGTCTTAAGGCTTCCCCCAATGTCCCCACCATATCCCACGTCTTTTTTACAGATGACCTCATTCTTTTCATCGATTCCTCACATACTAGCTGCAGTGTGGTTATGGAGACTCTCCATCATTTTTGTCATATATTTGGTCAAACACTTAGTCTACCGAAATCTAAAGTCTTCATCTCCCCTAATATCCTTAAGTAAAGTGCATGTGACATTGGTAGAAGTTGCGGAATTAATATCACTAATGATCTAGGAATGTACCTTGGTAATAACCTCATTCATGGAAAAGTAAGAGTTAACCACTTCACATATATCATTGAGAAGGTACAAAAGAGACTTGCAGGATGGAAATCCAAACTCCTCTCTCTCGCTGGCCGTTCTACCCTCATTCAAGCTGTCACCTCCACCATCCATGTCTACAATATGCAAACCGCAATATTCCCGAAAAAGATAAATGAAAAACTTGACAAACTTAATAGAAACTTCCTTTGGGGTGAGTCGGATGGAAAAAAAAAGGTTCATCTCATAAACTGGAGCACTGTGTGCCGCCCCAAAGAGCTTGGTGGACTTGGACTTAGGAGTAGTGAGGAGAATAATCGTGCAATTGTCTCTAAAATTGGGTGGAAAATAATGAACGATAAAAATTCTTTGTGGGTCCGTGTGCTTAGATCAAAATATAATACACACGACAATCCTAGAAACTGGACTCGTAAGGCCCAAGCATCCCATGTTTGGAGGGGCATCTCTAAGTGCAAAAGTGAGATTATGAAAAATACCAAATGGATTATCGGTGATGGGAAGTCTACGAACATTTTCAATGATTGGTGGGTGGGTACTTCCATAATACCTAATACCCACAACAACCCCCACGTGACTCTTGTTTGTGACCTTATAAAGGATGGGGTCTGGAACGCACAACTCATAAAGGACACTTTTAGTAAGAACATCTCCAATTTAATTCTGGGATCCCCTCTCACCCACATCCTAAAGCAGACTGACAGACCTAGTTGGGGATTCACCCCCAACGGAAAATTCTCGATTAAATCTTCCTATGAATCCCTTGTAAAAATTGACCTCAACAGCCCCTATCTTTTTAGCTGGAACCTCATTTGGAAACTTAAAATCCCCCAGAAATTCAAAACCTTTCTATGGCAAATTTTCCATAAAAAATCCTTACTAATTGCCAAAGGTTCAATAGACGCATGTCTGAGTCCAAAAAATGTGATTTTTGTGAATATGATGAAGACATTGACCATGTACTTAGAAACTGTCACCTTGCCACTACTGTTTGGGAACACATCTTCCCCCCACGGGAATGGAACACTCAGAAAAACATTTACCTTTTTGAATGGATTAAAAATAACACATGGGATAACCCGATGCAAAATGGGCAGTTACTTTTTATCTCCACTTTATGGCACATTTGGAATGCACACAATAAACGGATTTTTGACAAGAAAAATATTTCCCCGAATATGGTTTGGACTAACTGGAGTTCCCTCGCACGTGAACTTGATTCTATTGCAAAACCTAAGTCTAGTCCAAACCATGTTCGGGATAATATCCCTAATTCCTCTTCATGTGTCTATTTGTTTTTCAGGTTACGAGATATTTACTGATGGCAGTTATGACCCATTCAGCAACCTTGGGGGCTTTGGTGGCATGGTCAGTAGTAATGATCAACGATGGATTATTGGTTTTAGTGGCAAGAACATTGGCGATAGAAGCCCCATAAAGGCTGAACTAGTGGGCATTCTGCATGGTCTGAATATGGAAAAAATCAAGGGCTGGAAGGGGTGTTTACTTCGTAGTGACTGCTTGGATTCCGTTCAATTTCTTAATAATCAGGATTACCAGAACCTTCCATTGATAAACATTATCGAGTAATGTATGACTATCATGACAGAGATGCTATCATGACAGAGATGGAAATAAAGGTCTCTCATATCAGGCGATCAAACAATATTTGGGCTGATGGCTTAGCCCAGATTGGAAGATGACAAATTCACGACTATACTGAATATGATGAGATCCCGGAGTCCCTATTTTGTCTTCTGGATCATATTGATAAGGGAAAGACCAAGGTGGCCCTCCAGGCTTGTACTGACCCCACATACCGCATTGCTACTTCTGGGGGTTATGTCCTTGACGACCGCGGACAGTGGAAGGTAGGCTATTATGGGCGACTCAGGGGCACTCCTTCACTACTTCGCGCCTTGATGGAAGGCCTATTCCACGGCCTTAACATGGCCAAGATGCGTGGTTGGAAAGACATTCTTGTTGAAACCACCTCTCACGATCTTATTGATATCTTCAAAGGGGTCCAATACCGTGAAACTGACTTTGAGAATATCAAAGTCGACTGCTACGATCTCATGAGGATGGTGGGTGCTGATTTCATCTATGTCAGTCCGGGTATGATTAGGGGTGCGGATAGGCTGGCACGAGAGGCAAAAATTCAGGAGGAGACCTTTGTGGAAATCGAGGAGATCCCCACCGCTATGCGCCGGATCCTTACTATATAGGCTGGACTGTCTTGTTTTCTTCTACCCTTGTTGGTTTATGTTTCTTTTCTTTGGTTTTACCTGTTGCCTCGATGGCCTATGTCTATGTAGTGTAATCCTTGTGTAACCCTTTTCTATTTCAATGTTTACCAAAAAAAAAAAAAAACTATATCAAGTTGTACTGCTTGCCTAGATTTGGAAAGTTTTTCTTGAAAACAGTCTAAAATGGCCTAGTAGAGTAAATAGGACACGTGAAAGTGGTTGAGAACACATCAAATAATGATGTGTGAATTTTCACTCTCACCTCATTATTTATGAAAATGTTATCATCCCACGAAAAGGCCTAGTAGAGTAAATTGGACATTCTAATAATTTCACAAGAAATGACTGTTGTTTCAAAACTGTATATATTATATTTGTTAAAAAATGGTCTTTTGAAACAATAGTTACAATCTTCTCCGAAAACCAATCTCCATTCTAGGTTTGCAAGAGATCAGCAAACCAACACAGCAATGAATGAGGTGTGATTTGTCACTCTCAACACAGCTGGACCTAATCAAGCGTAGTTGTTTGAATAGCATCCATAAAATCCAAAAATGTGTAGTAAAGTTACCGTAATTGTAAAGTACACCAACGGTTTTAAAACAACTCAAATTGACGTTATAGCAAATCATTTTAAACTGGTTTTTTGAAACAATATTTAGAATCTCACTTTATAACACAATGCTATTTTATGTAAGCTACAAGCCTAACTAAATGATTTGTGGCGTCCTTTTTTGTACTTATAAGAGTAAAAAATTACGATTTTAGTCTTTAAATTATCACTAGAATTTTTAAGTTATTCGTAATATTTTATTTCTCTCAAGTTAGTTTCTAATATTTAAACCCACTATCTCTCACTCCCCCCCCCCCCCCCCCCCCCACAAACACACACACACATACACACACACGTAACACACATTAAAATTATAAACAAAAAAATTCAGTTGTTTTGTTTTGTACATAAAAAATATACTTTTTTCCTAAATAAAATTGATAAAAAAATGTTGTGTAAAAAAATATATTTCGTAAAAATCTGCTTTGTTAAAAAGTATAAATATCAAGAAAATAGTTATATATATATATATATATATATATATATATATATATATATATATATATATATAGTACTGTTCTTGTGCGGACTAGTCCGCATTTTAAGAGTGGGGACCGGACATATGTCACCTGTCGGAGAGGCCAAAAAAGAGAGAGAGTGTCTTCTAAGAATTTTAATTGTTTACATATATAACTTTTATAACATTTTTATATATAACAACTCTTCTAAGAATTATAATGATTCATATATTATAAAATCATTTCATATATATATGAATTATTTTTTTAACATATTTATTCAAAATTCTTGTAACTATTGTTTTAATTGAAACAGTATTATGAAGTTCAAATTTATATTTATTTTATAAATAAAATAATTTTTTAATAATTAAAAAAACTGATTTTTTTTACAAAACAGATTTTTTTTCACTTTTATTCAAATAAATTTCTTTTTAGTAATAAAAATGAATTTCTTTAAACATTTTTTTATATAACTTGTCTTAGGAAACATTTCATCTTTAAAATGACTTTACCAATTAATTGCGTGTGTAGTTTTGAATTATATTTTTAATATTTTAATAAAAAAAAATTTATCATTATTCTTTTATCTAAAACAGTTTTACAAAGTTAAATCATAGCAGTTTTATAAAATTACCCTTTTAGAAATAAAAGGACTATTTGAAACAACTTTATAAAGGCATAAATAGTGTTTTGATTTCATAAAAAAGGTCGTAAGGACATAAAAGGGGGCATAAGGGCATAAACAATTTCATCGGAAGAAGTGATGAAATAAGTTCATAAGGGTAAAATAGATATTGGACAAAATTCTGTCAATGTTTAATGGCCCAGATGGATGAAGTCTCCTCTTTGAAATAAATATTATATTTTAGGGACTAACTTGACCCAAATAAAAGATTAGGGATCATTTAAAAATTATAGAAATAGTTTAAGGATGAAAAACGTAATTTACGCTAATAATAATTTCAATCACAGTGTCGTTTTAGAATAAATCACGGTGTCAATTTAACAAAAATCAGATCGTCGTTTAAGCAAAATATTATAATTTTTTACTTAGATTTTAGAGCTTATTTAACAATTTGCACATAAGATTATAATATTTTAGTTGTTTATTTAACAATATATATATAATTATATATAATATATGTGTGTGTGTGTGCGCGCATGTATAATAAACAACTCAAATATTATAAATAAAGGTTAAATAAAAATACATTGATTTTTTATTTTTTTAATGAAATATTCAAACATATTAGTGTCGAAAAGTATGTTTTTTTATATGAATGAATTTCTGAATATATGTTGTTTATTTGAAAAAAAAAATATTACACATGCTTAGTGGGTATTTATTCTCAAACTAGCATATTTGTTCGGCATAAATATGTCCCTACTTTCTAATTTGGAGATTGCTTAATGATTCTAGCCCACTTGTACCTACATTTTGTTAGTTTGGTGTGAGATGGCCGTCAAGTAGTTTCTTTGTGCTACTCCCTCTTTCATACTTTGAATAGTACTTTTTCTAGGGACAATTCAAGATTAGTCCTGTTTATTGGATCAAAGATGTATCATATTCAATTGACTTTTTTTAATTGTACCAAATCATTTTTTATTATAGACTATATATATTTAGGCAAATGTATCTTCACATACACCCATTTTAACCCCACTTACTTTCTCTATATAAAAACAAACATATAATAGGCGGCTCTAGAAATCTTTAGATTGGTGGGCTAATATTTTACGGTAATTGTACTTGTTGATCTCTACTAGTAACATCGTGTTATGTTAAGTGCGAGTATACATATATAGAGGAGAATGCATAAGAACGGCCAAAAAGCGTATACGTAAAATTGAGAGTGACACTAATGCCTCTATATCTTTACAAGAACCGCATTCCATGGGTTTAAAGATATAAAAATAATCTTTCAATTACAAAACATAAATATCGTTGAATTTATATAATTAATTGGGTGTCTATATAATTTGTAACATATTTTTTCCATAAGACGACATAAATTTTGGATTTTTTTGCACTATTAATATATTCAAATTTACCTACATAATTGGAAATATATAAATTTAGTGGGCTTTCTTAATATTATTTTGATGATCAATCATTTGTATTGTAGATAAAATAAAATCCTCATCCCTTCGTGATGCTTAGGATATTATAACAAAGTTGTATATTTTTAATGGTATATTTTACACTGGGCTACAACCAAGGTCCAGTCAGGGCTGGCCCCGCCCTTGAATAATTCCACACTCTTTGTCTCTCTAGCAGCTCCACTCCACACCCCACACTATCTTTAAAAAAAAATGCATGATACTTTTGTACAATAAGCTTGACATTAACTAAAGACCAGATAATTTATGAAAATGGAAAATTTTATAAAAGGAAGGATCGTGAATAGGAAATAAATAAAAAAATACATTATAAAGATAAAAAAAATTCGCAGTACGTCGCTTTTTTTCTCCGTCAAAATGAAAACTAACTTTAAAAAAAGGGTCTGATTTTTTTTTTCAAAAAGCCTAACGTCTAATCAAAACACATGAGGAAATTTTATGTGTTCTATTATTATCATAAGGTATACCAAATCATTCTTTCTTGCTTGTTATTTTCATGTATAGAAACAATTCTAGCCTTTAGAATGTACATATGACGGTTTAGCCATGGTTTAATAAGGTTTATGTTTCACGCAATCCTCTATAAATCGGATATGCAGGAGAGCTAATGGGATAAAAGGGAAATCACGTTCAATCAACCAGCTAATAATTGATGTAAATGTGTCTGCTAAACCATGACATACATATCCTTTCCCTTACTATTATGGACTGAGGATCATTTATTATATTGTCATGTTCACGTGTGATAAACATGCCTTTTTTTTCACTTTTAGAAAATACATTTGACGGTTTTAGCCCTTGTAGGACAAGGTTTCTGTATCACAGAATCTTCTATAAAAACGTCATGGGGAAGAGCAATTGGGACATAACAAACACTCATACAAGAGAAAGGCATGGAAATGAAGAAGGTTGTTTTGATGACATTGCTCGTAGCTCTTGTGTTTATGGCCACCATTGTCACTGCCACTGCCAATTCGGTTGTCAACAATCGTAAAATGCTGGACTCTGACATTCTTATGAACATTGATAGTTCCCTTGGTGTTTGCTTGGGTAAATTTTGCGCTCCTTGGAGCCCCTGCCAAACCCGTTGTGTTTGCGTCGGTAGAGTTGGCTTTGGTGCTTGTGCGGGTCCGGGTTTTGAGATCAACTAATGTTCCTGGGACATCTATGCATATGTATTTAATTACGTGTATGTAAGTTTGTATGCGCATGTAAGTTTGTATGTAATAAGCTCAATCTAGTCTTGAATGGGCATCTACATCTATGTATGTTATCTTATTGGTTAATGGAAGTTATCGTATGTGTTGTATTCGGGGCGAACCTGACGTGATCTGACCACATGAGTGATGAATGTTAATCCATCTAATTAGACTAATAATATTAATATTTATTTATATCTATTAGGTTCACATATAAATACTTCATAATTTAAGTTGGGCACATAACTTGATTAACTTCTACTGTGAAGGTGAAGATGGTGTCCACAATTGATAATAGCAAATGGTCCATACAAAGACTGGTTAGGGCACAAAATTTTATTAACGTGTAAGTGGATATAATGTCCAAACAATATCAAAATAAAAAAATAAGTCTCCTCAACTATATCCTTTTAAAAGTCAATATAATTTGACGGTTTTAAATCTCCTGTGTGGCGAGAATAATTGAAGCATTTTTATTTTTGCATCATAAAGTTAATCACAAAGAGAAAATTAGATTTGTATTTGTGGATTATGAGTAGCTCTTGTAGTCAATCCAAAATAACTCGCGAGTTCAACTCTTAGACATAATTGGTCTCGGATTCAAGATTGTACAAGGTCGTAACAACAAGCCAGTACACGATTCATAACTTTGGCATATTCATTAAGATTTGAATATTTATGTTGTGTGTTATGTGGTCGAAGGTTTATGTCTCCAATGGTTTCATAGCTACTTTCCTTGTTGATTCGTCACTTTATTGCATATTCATTACTTTTTGATAAATCATTTATGACCCTGAAAATTCCGTGTTTTCCAAACCTCACAAAAAAATTATGAAATTAATATATGTTATTCCTAATGACGACATAACTCGAACGATATAGGGAACATTAAAATCAGAGTTATACTCACAGAGATATTGTTTTTCATTTACTTCATAATGTACACCCTTGTCCAAATCATATTTTTTTTGTCAACTTTAGGCTCAGTTTTATTAACTATGAAACATAATTAATCAAAATATTTTTCATAATATTGGTTCATCTCGCAATAGTTTCCAATCACATATGGTATGCCTTTTTTTTTTTTATAAATAACGAGCGAGATGTAATCTCTCAAACATGGTTCCTCAAAATCGTAAACCATTGAAAATTTTGCATTTGTACAATGAACAATAATTTTTTTCTGGTATCTTTGCTCGCTATTTTGGATGCCTTTTGGCCAGTAAAAACATAATTTGTTTGAACATAATTGTTTTATGTCGCAAGGGTTTCAAAAATAACGTATGATACGTAATTTTTAGTGATGCATTAACGGAGATATGGTCTCCCGATTAAGACCGCGCATTTTTTCTTGGGAAAGGCGATGAACAATACTTTGTCACATTTTTTTGGCAAATAAAATTTTGGGCTTCTTTTATGAAAAATAAACAGTATAATATTTTTTTTTGACAGTGTTCATAACATGGGATAATTTGTGTAATTATTGATCTCTATTTATTGTGATTTTTTAACCTTTTAGGAGTGGTTTTTCCCAAAAAAATATGGTAAAATATATAATTTTATTTATTTCCACTTCTTGCATGAAAAATAGAGTATGGATCTACCTAAAAAAATAAAATTTATTTAAGCATTACTTGAAGAGGCCAATTATGATTAATTTATGCATGGATTAATTTGTTTAAATTATCGAAGTGTTTGTGCATGGTTTGAATATACAACCTTATATTATTGGCGTGTTTGGTCGCTTACTTAGAAGGTGAGTTTGAAAAATTCATCAATTTAAAGGACTAGGTTGTGTGTTTGTATGCTTTTACATGACTTTGTTAGGACGTGCAAATCCGTTTTATATTCTATCCAAACTTCCTCATAAATAATAATGCTTTTTATTTTTCTTTTGAGTTAATGAAACTAAATAAATTGGCCCACTTTTGGCATATTTTTCTTTGTGTTACCTTTAAATTTTTTTGGACTCTTTTCAACCACTTTGGACGTTGGCTTCTGTTGTTGTGCCATGAAATTTCTTGTTCTGATTTAAACGATGGCTTATGCAATTCAGTGATCATCAAAGTAGTACCTACACACATGAGAAAAAGCAAAATAGCACGTGACATATCGAGTTTGAAGTCATAATAAGATAATTCATTCTCCCCCTTTTTATGATGTCCCCAAATAGACAAATGAGAGAAATAAATCAAATAAGAAAGTGCGGGGTGTCACACGGATAATATCACACCATGAATGAACACAAAGCAACCAAGACGATGATAGCGTAAATGAAGTGGTGTGATAAAATTCGATAGGAAAATCAATGCATACAAACATGACATATGTGCACGGTGAGTATTGGATATTCCTAGCGAATGAACTCAAATGCTTCCTTTGGTGTAAAAAGTGACAGTATAAGATATTGACTCAATCAAATCAACAAATCAAAGCTCAAAATGATTTTCACACCAATAACGTCCAAAATGATTTTATGCTTTTTCAGGACTTTCAAGGAAGTGCAAACCCGTTTATATTCTCCAACCAAACTCCCTCAGATATTATTTTGAATACAGGCATTCTAAATTCTCAAACTTTGGAGAATTGATGGTGAAACCTAAGTGGCCCATATTTGGCATGAATTTCTTTTTATTGCCTTTAAATTTTTTTCGGGCTCTTTTAACCTCTTTGGACCTCGGATATTAAAATTCCTCCATTTTTAGGTCCTTTTTAACGGTGGCTTTTGCGCAAAGGATAGATGATGACCTTTCGCAGTCCCTCCCTGTTATACAAAAACACACAGTCTCACCAAAACGATTGTTACATGCATTCCAATCTTGTCAAATTTTATCGCATATTGTACATTGTATAGACAGAATTGAGATGAAAACACTCAAGACAATATGAGATAGACAAGTGCAATAATCAAATATAGCCGTGCATGTGTGCAATAAAGGATATAGGAGTCAAACATGTAGGAAGATATCACTAATTACATCTCAAAGACTCCATACAATGTTGAGCACATGGATGAAATGATGTAGCCTCTCAAATCTCTATCAAACAGTCACATGGATAAATGGAATGAAGTTGTGACTTGGCTATCTTAAATGCTCATCCATAAAAAGAGCAAAAACAGAAAAATCTTTTTGGTCTTTTTCAAAAAAAATTTATCAAAATAAAATCTTTTTGTGCTTTTCTCAAAAATTTTCTTAAAGGAAAATCTTTTTGTATTTTTAAAAAAAAAATGAAAAACTAACTAATGATACATGCTAGCAATAGGTAAAAAAAAATATGATAAACAACCTATGCTAGCAATCAAGACTAGATCTCAACCGGGAGTAACGGTGGAGTTTTCTAAAGATGGTGACATCTTTTGAACCAACTCCACTAGATCATGTGTAGTCTTGATCAAAAACTTCACTTGCTCGCGAATATGTGCAAAATCTCTATCAAAATGATCAGGCAAAGTATCATGAGTGGGTTCATGTGCATGAATGTGTGAAGTGGCATGATATGGCACAAAACCCAACTTAGAACAAAATTCCCTAAGATTTCCTTGCTTCTTGCAGTGGGAGCAAACATAAACCGGTCTAGGAAGTAATTTATCAACAATTTTGGGATGGACATTCCTAGACGGACACCCATGGGACTCACTCACAATGGTGGATATAGGCTCAGGTGAATTCTCTAATGTGACTTGAACCTCCCGTGCTTGTTTGAGGTCATCCTCGAGATGGGATACACGTGTCGTCACACTAGACACCGTGTTGGTCAAGTCACCTTTTTCCTTTTTAAGCTCATCATTCTCTCCCTTCAACACACTAATCCGAAGACCTAGGATCCTATTAGTCCTTTTTATTTCCATGGTCTCGATAAACAACTTTCTAAAGGCTTTTTGGATCAAACTATCATCACCATTATCATCCTCACTATCACTTAGAGAAGTGGGCATATCAACTTTCTTGGCCTCTCTCTTAAGTCTAGTGGGACACTCAAATTTCTTGTGCCCTGTCCCATCGCACTCAAAACATCTTATCTTCTCAAGTTTTTTATTTCTCTCATTCTCACCACAACTCTCTCTCTCTCCAAACAATCTTAAATCCTTCTCTAAAGCGGTGATCCTAAGGACTAAAGCATTATTACGCTTCTTGGTTTCAAAAAACTCAGAATATAACTCGGCGTAAGCGTGTGGGAGATCACACTCGCTCTCACTTGCCTCATCCTCCCCTTCACTCTCATCGCTCTTACTGTCGAGGTGTCCTTGTGACGTAGCATCCTCATCGTCGTGAGAAGCATTGGAGGAACTCACATGACTTGCCATGAATGCGGTGAAGTTACGCTCATGCGGTGACTCATCTCTCGAGTCCACCGACTCGACCTCACTGTCGTCACAAAGGGTAGTATTCAGGACAGTTTTACCCTTTTCTCTATTCAGACGGGTGGCACACTCAAACGCTCTATGACCCTTACCATCGCATTCAAAACATCTCTTACTGTCTATCTTAGGAGGGTCTTTGAAATCTTTCTCATTTTCCTTTTCAAAAATATTTTTCTCAACATTCCTTTTATCATTGAAATTTCCACTTTTCTTGAATTTGAGAATTCTTTTGAAATTTTTTGCAAACAGGGCCAAGTCATCTAAGTCAAAATCACATTCAGACTTGGACTCAAAAACTTTTTCTTTCTTTTTCTGAAAATGAGTCTTTAAAGCAATCCCATTATCCTTAGCCTTAATGGTTTTGGGAAACATGTCAATCTCATAGGTTTGAAGATCTCCTACAAGTTCTTCCAACTTAAGTGATTTCAAATTTCCCAAAGAGTTCAAAACAGTGACTTTAGGAATAAAGCGTTTTGGGAGAGATCTCAAAATCTTTTTAACGACACGCGTGTTATCAATTACCTCACCCAAATTAAAACATGTGTTAACAATGTCTGATAAACGTGCATAAAAATCATCAAAGCATTCGGACTCAGACATGGTGATAGTCTCAAATTGGGTGGCCAAATTTTGTAATTTTGACTCTTTAACCGCGTTCGTACCCTCATGTGTCAATTTCAAAACATCCCAAGCCTCTTTAGACGTGGTGCACGTCATAATTCGGCGAAACTCATCAGGAGAGACAGCTCCAGAAATAGCACTCAGACCACGGGAATTAAAATTGGACAATTTATAATCATCTTCAGTCCAGGCTGACACGGGTTTTAAAGTGGTGATGTTATTAACTGTGACCGTGGGAGGAGTCCAACCATTTTCGCAAAGCAACCAAACACGCTCGTCAATAGATTTTAAAATCTATTTCATACGAGCTTTCCAGTAGGCATAATTAGACCCGTCAAAAATAGGCATCTGATTATATAAGTGCTCCATAAGAAAAAAATGCGAATTTTCACAAAACTGATTTAAAAAAAAAAAAAAATCAATATCACACGATTTTGCGGGTCTGAGGTCATCACCTGGGCCGAGGTAAGCCTCATAATAAATCACCAAATTAATGATGTTAAGGGTCTGAGGTCCTCTAATTAAGGTGTCTGAGCTCAGACCTCGTCACCATCGAGTGATGTTATGAGAGTCTGAGGTCATCACCTGGGCCGAGGTAAGCCTCATAATAAATCACCAAATTAATGATGTTAAGGGTCTGAGGTCCTCTAACTAAGATGTCTGAGCTCAAACCTTGTCACCACCGAGTGATGTTATGAGAGTCTAAAGTCATCACCTGGGCCGAGGTAAGCCTCATAATAAATCACCAAATTAATGATGTTAAGGGTCTGAGGTCCTCTAACTAAGGTGTCTGAGCTCAGACCTCGTCACCACCGAGTGATGTTATAAGAGTCTGAGGTCATCACCTGGGCCGAGGTAAGCCTCATAATAAATCACCAAATTAATGATGTTAAGGGTCTGAGGTCCTCTAACTAAGATGTTTGAGTTCAGACCTTGTCACCACCGAGTGATGTTATGAGAGTCTGAGGTCATCACCTGGGCCGAGGTAAGCCTCATAATAAATCACCAAATTAAGGGGAACAAGGATTTGTCACGGAAACTGATCTTTATTAACAACCTCATCTTAATAAGATGGCACATTTACAATTTACAAAATAGATGCAACATTATATGAAATATCTCTTTAGGTGGTCAGCGTTCCACCGGTTGGTGAAAGGTTCTCCCTCTAGGTTCTCTAGCCTATGCGTGCCAGGCACAACCTCTTCCGTTACTCTGTAGGGGCCATGCCAGTTCGGGTGTAGCTTGTTTGTTTTCTGTACGGTCTTTTTAAGCACTAGGTCTCCTACCGCAATGGGTCTTGACTTCACCCTTTGATTGTAAAATTTTGCTGCCCTCTGCTGGTAGGCTGCTTTCCTGACCTCTGCGTCTTCCCTTCTTTCTTCAATAAGGTCCAGGTCTAACCTCCTCCTTTCCCCATTGCTGTCAGGATCATAGGTCTGAATCCGATGAGTTGGTAGGCCTATCTCCGTTGGTATGACGGCTTCTGAACCGTGTGCCAGCATGAATGGGGTTTCTCCTGTGGGTGTCCTCGCTGTGGTCCTGTAATCCCATAGCACAGCGTAAACCTCTTTTATCCATCTCCCCTTCGCGTCTTCTAACCTCTTCTTGATTCCATCCAAGATAGTCCTATTTGTGACCTCAGTCTGGCCATTTGCCTGAGGTCGACCAGGAGATGAGAAGAACTGTTTAATCCCCACACTTTGGCAATACTTCTCCAAGGAGGCGTTCTTGAACTGGGTCCCATTATCTGAGATGAGCATGTTTGGGAGGCCATACCTACATATGATGTTCTTCCAGATGAACTGAAAGGTCTTCTCCTCCGTAATTGTTATCATGGGTTCGGCTTCTACCCATTTTGAAAAGTAGTCAATGGCAACTATCAAGAATCTATAGTTGTTGACTGCTCTTGGCAAAGGTCCTACTAAGTCAATTCCCCATACCGCGAACGGCCATGGAGAAGAGATTGATGTCATAGGCTGATGGGGTTGGTGGGGGATAGTGGCGAACCTCTGGCATTTGTCGCACCTCTTCACATAGTCAGCAGCGTCCCTAGACAAGGTTGGCCACCAGTATCCTTGAGTGATGATCCTCTTGGCTAAGGGTCTTCCTCCTATGTGGCTAGAGCAAGAGCCCTCATGAACCTCCTGCAAGACCCGGGGTACCTCCGTGGAATAAACACTAGATAAGACCTTAAGTTTCTTTATCCTTCTTAGATTTGACTTCCACAAATTTCTCTGTTTTCCTATATAACTTTGCTATGATGAATAGCTTTATGAAATTTCTTAAAGCTCTTCATTGGAGGAGATTACATGCCATACTCATGCTCGTCATCTTATAAAATATTTGTAGCATAATTAAATAAATTGTCATGCTCTGATATTGTTTTGGGAAGATTAAGAGGCACGAGGGGACTAAAATAACTCCTACACTGTACTTTTCATATAGGGCTATTATTCTTGAGAGCATATCTAATAGAATCCCCTATCTCCTTGCTTATTAAATTTTCTCCAATTGCTAATGGTTTGGGAGTTTATTTTGGTTAACAAAAAGTCAAAAATAACAAATAGAGACTCAAACACACATTCCAGCTACAGACTATCTAAAATCCCCTCGATTAAGCTGTCCCTTTAGTCAGCTTCCAATCCGCTGCCACTTCTTCCGATATAATATTTAGTTCTCGTAGGTCATCATTGATGTCCATAACTGACCTTGACATATTATCAGTAGCCCTGTTACCCTCAGGTAATGTATTTATAATTATTTCTACCAACTTCACACTTCAGTCTGATGAAATCCTAGATGAGCAACCTATACGAGTGCATTTTCGTATTCACCATTGGCCTATTAGTTAGACTTTTGACGACCATGGAATATTCTTCAATTAAATCATTACTCATCTACAGATTATGGCCAAGAAAATTGCCTTTCAGCTCCACGTGAAGATAGTTTTTGTTGCCTCTCAAACGTACTCATCCATCCAACATCCAAGCTACTTGCTCATTTCTAACAAGGCCACCAAAACTGCTCTGTCGCGGATTTCCATTGAAGCTTCTGTTGGTGTTAATCTTTACTTGACCTGCACATGGAAAATTCCAACTAACTAGTTTGTTTTCAACTTTCCTCACTTGGTTTCCTTTAATGCTGGACGAATAGATTATTTTCTTGAGATACACGTGACTTATATGGACAACTAAGTGGGGTTGGGAATTGACTCAGTTAAAACAAAAATCGTTCCTCGTTTTCCAACTCATCCAAAGATTAACAATGAATACAACATTCCCTAGAGCCCCAAATATGTTTTATCATTATTTCCCATTGTTCTATGATATTTTGGCCTGAACGCTGATATTTTGGCCAAGTTCACCAATATTTTGGCCAGATCACCTCATATTTAGGCCAAGTTACCTATTTTCTGCTTAATCAGCCAATTTAGGCCAAGATAGTACTAATTTGTTAATTTAATGACTCGAACATGTAGAGTTTCCCTACAATATCAACTCAACTCCTCCATGTTTTAGTTTCAGCCTATACTAACCATGCTTTGCTTTTTTTTCCATTGCAAGAAGTTACCCCATTAATAATAATAAAATGGGATCCATTATTCCATTGGGTTTTGTTTCCATTTTTTCTTTTGACCTTCTGGATCCCATCATTCATAGGCTCGTTCTCCTTGTCAATCACTTGTGGGATTATTCGCTTGCCTGATCTGCTAGTGTCTTTGTTCCTTGATATAACGGATTGTAGTCACAGTTCTTTTTACTATGACATTACTTTCAACCATTCTTGCAATAGGGAGGGATATTATCATATAAGGTTAGCTCCAAAAATACCTAATCCTCGCGTCCAATCTAAATCATATTTCCACTTTTAGACAACTAGGGTTTCCGTTCTTCACTTCCCCTTTTCAACAATTACGAATAGATGTTGAGAGGATTTAGTGTCTCAACTTCGATCTTGCAGAAACGTGTTATGAGGATTTAGATAAGATGCTCACAATTCCGTCAAGGTGACGTAGCTTTTGAGAACCTCTAGAGATTTTTCAATGCGAAGCTTCTCTTCCCCTTCAACTGTTGCTTGTTGAATACAATGCCTTCTAGAGAGCCCAACCTATCCAATTTACTGCCAATTTCTTAAGCTTTTAAGGTAGATGCATAGTTATCCAATTGTTAATTGAATCCCGAATCATGAACTGTGAATAGAATCGTGAATAAAATTGTAAAAATTGATATAAACGTAAAATATATTGGAAATAATATATAAGTGCAAAGAGAACACATTAAGAATATGTAATAAAAACATAGGGGAAAGTACTCTTAGGTCCATCGCAAACAAATTTTAAACACTAAAGGAATTTTGACAAATTTTAAATGGTTAGGTTCACTAATTGTCTTCTTGTAGAAGTCCACGCTATTGGCATAACAAGTAGACCCAATAGTAAATTATCCTTAAATGTTTAAAAATTGTCAACAAGGGACCTGATTATAAATTGCCCCAAAACATATTATGACCTAAAAGTAATCATAAGACATGATTTCATTAAAATATAACTAACAAAACGAACTTTCATGTCCAAATTATTACCAAATTTTAACAATACCACCACCTATAATGTCCAAATTTAAACACAACAATATATTATAAAATATAATAGCACAAATAAAGATTAAACATAACACTAAAAAATACGTTATAATAAAAATACCATATAATATAACTTATAAAATCCTTACTCAAGATTTGTTGGCTTTAATCAAACGCAAAACTACCTCCCTCTTTCGATGAGTTTCAAACATGTTGGAAGAGAAGAAAAAAAGTGACCGCAACATTAAATAGAGGAAATTTCAACTTCGATCAATTTAGAAGAGAAGAAGAAAAGTGATCGCAGTTTACGTTTCGTTCTAGTATATGTTCAAGTTAGTTTCTCTTTCGCTAAGGGTAACATAAGTTTGAACTAAATTCTTATTATTTTATTAATAGAACATTTTTTGTATTATTTTAAAAGGAACCAAAAACGAGCCTGAGCTTTAAGTCGGTTGAAAACACCCAACATCCTCGCACTTGAATCATGAATCAGTGCGATTCACAATTCAACCCTCGAGTCAACTGGTTCAACCCGACTTTTGAAACCCCTCACATTATATTCCCTATTCGTATCGATTAGTATGTGAATCGAATTGAGTCGTACAAATTGAATCGTGAATCGTAAGATTCTCACAACCATGGGTAGATGTCAAAATAAAACCTCAAAACCCAAAAGGGGGTGAAATTAGTATGACTAAGTATAACAATTCATGGGCAGTTGAATATTACCAAATTTTAGTTTTTACTAATAGGAAGTTATTTGACTCAAATGGATACATAACTTTTTGCTATAATAATATAGCCATTTTTTTATTTAAAAAAAAAACAAAACCGACCATTGTATTTGTGGCCATCATTGTTAATATATAAAATTGTGTTATAGAATTGTGTCCATACAAATTTTACAATGTAACTCAGCTCAAATAAACCATCTCCCCACCCCCCCACACCATATTCCCAACACGTTACAAATTATAACTCCCGATTCTTATCACCATCTCGAAATAGTGCTTGTGTACATAGTTAGCAAACCATTTAAGACTCCAATGACCCTATAGTGTAAGAAATAGGAAAATTTTCAATCAACCTACACAATGAACAAGCCAAAGAGACCCTAATGTTTTAGAGCGTGGTTAGGGGTGAGACCAAAGTTGTTGCAAAAATCAATTATTTTATCATTATCGAGACCAAAAATTGGTACTGTTTCAAAGAAATATGAGGATGTGGTTGTGGATAAGCCTTAACAACATTTAAAAAACCTCACTTCTTTAAATGTGTTTAAATGGCTGTTGCGTGATACTCCTCTTTAATGTAATCTATTTTTTTCCTAATGGTATATTCCATATAATAATTATAGTTTACTAGTATTCTAGACATAAATGTGATGTGTTGGGAGTTTTATCAAATTGTGAATGGACATTTTGTTTTAATTTTCCTACTGATAATGAAAATGAGAGAAGATGAGAGCCAATAAAGTCTACACTTTTGCAAAATCTTACAACACTTTTAAAAAAATATCATAAAAAGTGAAAGTGGTACCCAAATCATTCCATCTCAATCAGAATAATAAAACAGTTGAATTATTAGAGTGAGTGAACTAGTTTTGGCATGTTCAATGACTAGACAATAACCAAAACATGATACCACCTAACTTAAGGATGACAATTTTAAACGACACGAAATTGACATCTTCTCTCATCTTCGTGTCAGGTTGGGTCTTTTTGACACCAAGTCGTGTCGTTTTGTGTCTTTTTCGTGTCAAAATTGATAAATTATAAGTTGTGTGATTGTGTTATTATTCTTATAAGTCGTGTCGGGTTATCATGCCTATTTTAGTTCAATTGAAAATGTTAAGTAATCTTGTCAGACATGTCGTTTCGTGTTTTATCGTTTTTGTGTCGGGTAAAAGACATGAATCGTTTCCAAAAAAACTCTTCACGTGTCGTGTCATATTGGCCCAAAACTCGACCAAAAACACAAATTACCACCGCCAACTTTGAAATCAAAACAAAATGAGTTATATAAGAGTATAATCAAATTAAATGATAAATTCAACTCAAAATCTAAACTGGTCAACGCCTCTAAATTCTTTTTCCAATTTGATTTGGTTTGATTTTCATTGCAATACCGGAACCAACAAGGAACAAGAATCAAAGCACATAATTCCTTCATTTTTGAAATAAAAACCAAAGAGCAAGAAGGAATCCATTCCATGAACAAAACTATAACTAAAATATTAAGGGTGGCCTATTTCAATTTATTCCCCCTTGTTATTGAAAATTAGATGCACACAAGATGATCAGTTGTGAATTACTATACCTAAACATGGTGTGAGCATTAAACAATGAGAGTATGCAAGGTAGTTATCTATCCTTTGCGCTAAAGCCACCGTTAAAAACAGACCTAAAAAATTGAGGAATTTTATTATCCGGGGTCCAAAGAGGTTAAAAGAGCCTAAAAAAAATTAAAGGCAATACAAAGCAATACATGCCAAATATGGGCCATTAGGTTTCACCATCAATTCTCCAATGTTTGAGAATTTAGATCACCTCTATTCAAAATATAAATCTGAGGGAGTTTGGCTGGAAAATTTAAAACGGGTTTGTACATCCTTGAAAATCTTGAAAAAGCGCTAAATAGTTTTGGACGTTATTGGAATGGAAATCACTTTGACTTTGATTTGTTGATTTGATTAAGTTGATGTCATCTAAATCCAACAATTTTACACGTAAGGATACTTTTGATGTTCATTCGTTAGGAGTACACGTATGCATCGTGCACATATCATTGATTGAGTTTATTTACCTGTCGAATCTGTTCACTCCCCTACATTTACACTATCATCGACTTGGTTGTTTTTGTGTTCTTTCATGGTGTGATTCTTTGTTGTACATTTTGTGTAAAAACATTGAAAATTTAAAAAATAGACGATTTTTTGATTCTTTGTTGTAATTTTGTGTAAAAAATAGAAAATAGATAGAAGATTTTTTTGTGACATTTTCCATATTTAGGCTTCTCATATCTGTCTATTTGGGGACATCATAAAAAGGGGGAGATATGGGGGAGAAATTCTTGTTGATTTATTTATGATTTTCTTAAGCTTAATTGATCTTTAACTTTTGCATATCATTATATTTCAGACTGTTGCATGTCAGGGGTATCTGCTTTATCTCATGTGTGTAGGTTCAAAGTTGATATCTATTAGATTGCACACCCTGATGAGAAAATCTTTGGGAGTTTCTGAAGTGTTGAAGATTTGAAGATGTTGAATTTTGATTGAAGACATGTCATTTAGTATTCTCAGTTTGAGGGTCTAATGGGGATATTATCTTATATGTCATTTGTTTTTGGGAGATTACATAATTCAAATTTTTTTTATATATGTACCGGCATAGACATAGGGAGAGATTTGTAAGGACATAATCTTATAAATGTCTGGGTAGAATCTAGGAATTTTCTATTTTCCCTAGATCACAGTTTGTATGTCTGATACCGCTACATTCGGCACGATCATCCACGACGGACTTTATCCGAATCCATGCATCCATCGTCTGCACACGTGCATCACGCTACATGCGACGTGTTGCTCAACTGCTTCCCACTACTACATGACACATTATTGATAAAATGATTTATTGGAGTTGTTTATATTTGCATAAATATTTGGGATTTTTTTAGAAAATATTTTCTGATGTCTAAATTATTTTTTATCAAAATGCATAAATTTTTCTAAGTAGAAGCGACATTTTTTTGGTAGGCGTGCTCGCTCAAACGACATAGAACTGTCATTCGCGCGAGATCAACATGTCGCGCGATCTCGGTCGAACGATAGCTATCCTCGTTCATGCGACATGCTATGTCGATCGAACGACGTCATCAACCTCGATTTTTGTGTCAATATTCTGTCACCACTACTTGGTGGTCAAAAGCTTTTTTTAGCATGTTGAGCAAAATTCGGCCCAAAATCTGCCCTCTTTTGATAAACTTGTTTTTTAGGCTATTTTACCACCTTATAAAAGGTAAACTCATTCCCACTTAATGTATGCATTTTCATCAACCTTCAAGAGGTTAATTTTACTTATTTGGAGCATTTTGGGGAGAAGCTAGTCTCTTCTTCATTGCTGCCCATCTGGAGTTCTTGCGGGAGATTCCAGCCGACGCCATCGGAACCGACACCTACGGGTATTTCATATGTCACTCTTATTTTCATATAATTCGTGTAACCGTTCTTTACAAATTATAGTGAAAATAATACGGTTTTTCCTTGCGGGGATTTTTCCTGATATCTTGTGTCACATGCTTTATTTTATTTGATAAATCATCTAGATGCATGCTTTTTAGATTTAATTGACAAACTGTGTTTAATTAAATAAATTCTTAATTTGAACAAAAGCACACTCTTCAGACGACTATTATTATAGGTGATGCGATACCTATGGAATCAAGATGAGAAGTTTGTAAACTTATATAATTTTCACGAGTTGGTATATTCAGGATTTATATTATAATCCTTACAAGTGATTAAGGTGCGAGTTATATATCAAGTAAGAGAATACTTATATGATTAGTATTTCAAGTGGGTAAATACTTATATACTATTATGAATTGGAACATTCGGGGTTTTGGGTTATCGCTATAAGAGTTTGGCAATTATATCCATAATATATTGAGAAGTAATATAAATTATATATTGTAATACCCCGTAATTTTATTGATTTTTTAAGGGATTAATTGAATTAAATGAGAAACAATTTAAATTTAATCCGGATATAAATACTAGAGAGATGTGAGTTAGTATTTGATTACGATGTTAAAATTTAATATTTCTGAGTATATATGGTAATATATGAGTATTGAAAATATTAAAGTTGTCGCGAGGATGAAATATGACCATTTGGAAAATTAAGTTGGGACCCGCGTGTCAGTCGCGTCAGGAATGAATTTAATTAGATTAAAAGTGAATTATATTTTTATTAACCAAATGGTCATTTTGAGTGCGCCAACGTGTCCGGAAGGGTCGAAATAGTCAGAAAACACTAGCGGGGGATTTAGTTTGGGTCCCAGGGCACTTTTAGGCCAAACCGGCAACCTAGAAGGGTATTTTGGTAATTTTAAAAATTAGGGAATCAAAACCCACGAATTTGAGTGTTAATTTAGATATTTTAAAAGAACCACTAAGACCATTATCAGCTAAAAAGGAAGAGAGTGGGCTACGGTAGTTTTTGAGAAAAGTTAGAAAGAGGGTAAAGGGTTCCCAAGCCAAACCATCTCCACACCATCAGTTTTGGAAAGGATTTGTGACCGAAAAAAGGAGAAAAATCAACCTTGAATCATCCACGACACTTCTGAAGAACGAATCTAAGGAAAGTGTTTTAGTACAACTGATGTTGCAGATATGAAAGAGTCTTATGTGTTAATAGGTTTAAAAGACATTACACGGGTAGGTAGGGTCTACTTAGATACTGCAGATGAGCAAGAATTAAATGCAATAGGGCTTGCACCAAATCGGGTTTGTTTCATTGCAAAAAATGGGATAAAAGTTAGTCCCGGAGTTCAAGTGACCGTTGATCAGGTGGGTCACACCAACCGTGGCAGCAACTCCAGTGAAGAGATTCCCATACAGTCACAAAATCCTTCCAAAGATCATGGAGAAAAATACGGTGAGTTGAATGGAAAAAAATTCGGTGATCAGGCGGCTGGAAATGCAAATAGAAATTTTCGAAGTAAAATTTGTATCCCACAAAATCAAGACGTTCCTAATACTATGGAGAAAATATCTCCCCAAACGATGGGATATGATTCTCCTCAAAAGCAAGTACTTCATCTTTGGAAAACTCATCAACAGCTTTATCTCACGGGGATAAGTTTAAAAAATTGGAAAAGTCAGTTATGGATAATATCACTTTTAATTCTCATACTCCAAGTATTACGGAAAAAAAGTTGGATAATATAAGTGCAAAGTTGGAGAATAAAAAACAAAGCTATATTCATCACTTAATTGAACGCGATTCCATCATATTAATAGGAGATAAACTTGTTTTGTGCAATGATCTATTTGAGACTTCATCTTCTGATGAAGACTCTAAAAGTGATGAAGATTTAACTCATTTAGAGTATAATAATACAAGTAACGAGTTATCCCAAGTTAATCCTATTAGTGTACGAATTCACGATGACTTTGACATTAAGTTATTCAGGGATCTCCCCAAAATTGATTCCACATCTGTGGTCGATTTCGATCTTATGTCAAATGATGTAAAATCTAATGTGGAAAATGATAATTGGAACATCATCCACAAACAAACGCGGTCTAAAAATCGTAGGACGTACTTGATTTTTAAATTGGTTCTAGTTTTTTTTTACAAGAGTCCTGTTATGAGTACCTTTCATAACCCTTCCCCGTTTTTCAAATTAAATCACACAAATTCACGACAATAATTTTTACATGCACTACTTTCATTATCATATTATATCTCATTTGGTTCGCTTTAAATGCAGAATTGAGATGAAAACACATCTACCAACATGTGATAGACAAGAAAAATAGTCAAACAATTGTCTAATACTAATGCAAGCCTGAATATTAAATTAAATTAGGATAAGCCAACTTCTCCATTCGGGGATAGTTTTGTTCAGACCCTTGTAGGGCCTTACTGTTGAAGTACACAGGCCTCTGAACTCCACCCTCCTCTCGTATGATGGCCGCGCTAATAGCCGACTCAGAGACTGCCAAGTATACAAACAACCTTTCTCCCGCAATGGGCCGGGACAATAGCAAGGGAGACCCTAAGTAGGACTTGAGTTGATCAAAGGATTTTTCACACTCTTCATCCCACTGGAAGGCCTTCCTTATAACCTTGAAGAATGGAAGACACTTATCCGTTGCCCTGGAAACAAACCTGTTCAGGGCTGCTACTCTTCCAGTGAGTCTTTGGACATCCTTGATACTCCTAGGGGTCTTCATGTCGAGCAATGCCTTTATCTTCTCTGGGTTTGCCTCAATCCCCCTTTGATTAACAATGAACCCCAGGAACTTCCCAGCTCCTACCCCGAAGACACATTTCGCTGGGTTGAGCTTCATTCTGTACGAGTCCATGACATCAAAGGTCTTCTCAAGGTCTGCTACGTGAGTACATGCCTTCAGGCTCTTCGTTAGCATATCGTCCAGGTACACCTCCATAGTCTTACCTATCTGCTCCTCAAACATCCTGTTGACGAGACGTTGATATGTCGCCCCCGCATTTTTCAGACCAAAGGGCATTACCTTGTAACAGTACGTACCCTTGTCAGTGATGAAGGCTGTTATCTCAGAGTCATCGGCGTCCATGAAGATTTGGTTATAACCGGAATAAGCATCCATGAAGCTCATGAGCTCATGCCCTGCCATTGTGTCCACCATCTGGTTTATCCTAGGTAGGGGATAGATGTCCTTCGGGCAAGACCTATTCAGGTCTGTGAAATCTACACACATCTACCACTTTCCATTGGCCTTAGGCATAATCACTGTATTTGATAGCCACTCTGGATAGGTGACCTCTCTTATGAACTCGGCCTCTTCCAATTTTTTCACTTCTTCCCGAATGACCTCATACTTCTCTCTGGAGTAAATTCTCCTCCTCTGCTTAATTGGCCTGGCATCCCTGTCCACGTTGAGCTTGTGGGTCATGACCTCAGGGTCTATACCAGGCATGTCTGTGTGACTCCAGGCGAAGACACTCTGCCTCCTCCTGAGGAGACTTATCAGCTCTTCCTTGATCTTTGGTTCTAGGGCCTTGACGACCTGGACGGTTTTTTCCGGCTCGTCCTCATCGAGGACGATGGATTCTACCTCTTCTGCGGCCTCGCCCTTCTTCAGCTTTGTTTCATCTCTCGGATCAAGAGTTTCTATGCTGTAGGTGGCGGTTGCTCTCTTATGGGCCTCCCTCTCTTCAGCTGAGTTGAAGTAACACTCCCGTGCCGTGGTTTGGTCCCCCTGCACTTCCCCTACCCCATAAGGAGTCGGGAATTTTATCATTTGATGGACCATCGACGGCACGGCTTCAAACTCCTTGAGGGCTACTCTTCCGATGATGAGGTTGTAGGCCGAGAAGACATTCTCGTCCATAACAAAAAAAATTATCTTCTTAGTCAGCCTCTTAGGCCACTCATCCCCCATGCGTACATCCATTTCATACATGCCCAATGGGTGCACTTTCTCACCACTAAAGCCTATCAAGGGGTGGTGGTAGGGCACTAGCCTTGATCTGCTAAGACCCAAGCTTTTGAAACAAGGCCAGAACATCACATCTGCTGAGCTTCCCCCATCTATGAGGATTCTCCCTACATCGCACCCATGCACCCTTGTCGTTATGACCAATGGGTCATCATGGGGGGCTAAGATGCCCTTGAAGTCGAGTCGAGAGAACCCCACCACTAGGGTGTCCATGTCCACTTTCGTCCTCTTCTAGACAGCGTTAGAAGATGTTAGATTCACAACCTCAGGCTTGGCCACCGATTTGGCCTCCGCTACATGAGCCTTTCTATCGGCTACCTCAGAGCCACCTCCTGCGAATCCCCCACATATGGTGCTAACTCTGAAAGAGATCACTTTGACCCTCTTCATGGGGGTGTTTTCATCCTTTGGTGGGAGATCTGGGTCGTCTCCATCATCTCCCTCTGAGTCGTCGTCCCTTCTGGCCGGGACGTCGCCACGGCATCTATCGTTCCTTCTCTTCTTGGGGTCTTCTCTTCTACCCCTTAGGGCTTTTCCATCCACATACTTTCTCAGCTTCCCCGACTTCAGCATCTTCTCAATCTCATCCTTTAAAGCGAAGCATCTGTCTTTGACATGGCCGTGATCCTGATGGAACTCACACCAGAGGTTTTTGTTCCTCTTATGTGGCGGGGCCTTCAATTTCTCTGGCCACCGCAGAGCCCTGTTAGTCTTGATCTCATTAAGGATGTGCTCACAGCTCACAGTCAGAGGAGTGTAATGAGCGAATTTATCATCTATTGACCTCTTCTTCCCCTCTTTCTTGCCCTGTGACCTCCCGGTGTTACCACGGTTCTCCTCCTCATATTTGGCGGCCATTGCCTCTTCCGCGTTCATCACCTTCCCTGCGGTTGCCAGCAGTTCTGCCATAGTCTTAGGAGGGCCTTCCGCCAGTTTCCACAGTAGCTTTCCCTTCTGGAGGCCTCCTATAAGGGCAGTCATGGCTATGCTCTCCTCGTAATCCTCCACCTCCAACTTCTCCTTGTTGAATCTTGCTATATTGTCTCTTAGGCTTTCACCCTTAGCCTGTTTGACATATAGGAGGTGGGTAGTCTTCTTTTGAGGTCTTACCCCAAAGCAGAAGTTGTGGATGAACTGCTCGGCCAACCCTTTGAAGTTTTGGATCGAGTTCTTTGGAAGAGAGGTGAACCAGCTATGCGCTGCCCCTGTCAAGGTGCCTGAGAAGGCCCTGCACTTCATCTCATCAGGTATCGAGTAAATATCTGCTGCCGACTGATACATCTCGATATGGTGCACAGGGTTAGTGCTGCCATCATACTTAGGAGTCACTACAGGAGGCTTGAATTTAGCTGGGGTTGGTAACCCCACTATCCTAGCCACAAACGGTGAGCCCTCTGAGTAGCCCCTCTGTAATGGGTCCCTGCTCTTTATGAGGTCCCCTATCTTCTCCTCAAGACGTTGGATCGAGTCATTCCAGGGTCTTCTCTCATCAACTTGGCTGAGGTTATCCCCTGCCACCTCTCTGCGATGGACAGAGGGTTCCCCAACTGCGACACTCTGACTATTAACCTCTTCCTGCTCCCTGGCTTTTCTCTCCATGGGTCGGCCTTGATCTGGCCGAGCCTGCCTATCCCCTCTTTAGGAGCCTGCTGCGCTCCTCGATCTTGATAGCCTTTGTCTTAGGTCGTTAACCGGACCCAGCCTCTCGCAGGCCGAGCCTCTGCTCAACCTGTCAAAAGTGGACCCTCTTGGTTGGGCCTCTTCTCTTTTTTGGCCGACACATCCCTGACTCTGCCTAAGAGGCCGTACAGTGCTATCTGACACCTCATACGGCTCCCAACAGTCTTCCGGGGCCTCTTCGGCTTCTAGGTCATCATACCTATCCCCTGGGCAAGGGTTTCTTTGCCTCCCCAGGCACAAGCGCCTAGGGTCAGCAACGTCCCTCCTCCGCTGGGGTGCAGGCTAGTCCTTCATCGGTGCCTAGGGTGGTCCCCTGGCGTCCGATTGGGGCTGGACTGCCGCCGGAGTGATCATGTCCGGCGAGACTCCAGGTGGCCTCATCATCATAGTTTGGTTGAGCTGGACAAATTGCTCCTTCATGGCCTGTTGTGTTGTAGCCAGAGATTTCAAGGCTGCTGCCACCTCCGCCATTTCGGACTGGGGAAGAGCCTGACTGGAACTGGCCCCTCCACCCACTGGTGGTGGAAGAGGTGGTGGAAAGTCTGGTGCCATGTGTTATCACTATATAGCTTTGAGTAGCAGGTGAGCTTAATACCTTAAAGGACCTCTTTCAATGGTGAAACAGCTCCACGCAAGGGGTGGTTTCTGGTTCACCACCAGAGTCTCCGGTGAGGCTAAGCAGAAAAAGAGGAAGAGATATCTTCTCGTTCCCACAGACGGCGCCAAAATGATGATGCTGAGAACCAGCACCACCAGGTGAGGTGTTTGCAAGCTTAATATAGGTATAACAATGGCAGCACAACTGTATAAAGAAGATAAGAATGAGGTGAGGATAAGAGGAATGACACCTGAATATATGTGGTTCAGCCAATCTGGCCTACGTCCACTGTGAGTGTATGTGATTAATATCACTGTAAGAAGGCACTAATGGCCATGGATACAACCTCTCAAGCTCTCTCTCTCTCTTTACTGTGTGTATTTAGACAGAGTTTCAGCTAGGGTTTTAATATCTGGATCCCTTTGCAAGGTAGGGGTGATCCCTTTATATAGTGCCTAGGGGGTGCAATGTACCCCCTATGCATGTAATGTGCATGTGTGTAGTTTCCTCACCAATGGGGGTGTGCCACCTGTCATGGCCACATGTAGGTAATGATGATGAAATATTCTCCCACATGTGGAGAATAATCTTGTTATAACTGATTTGTGCCCAGGTGTCCTTATCCAAATGCCAGCAGATGCTCGGCAGTCATGTTGGTGAATGGCCTCGGCCTAGTAGAGGCCGAGCTATAAAGGTTGGATGTCCGCTCAATCCGCGAAGTGTCATGAGGAATCTCGGCCTGATGTCAGCAGAGTTACATGCTTGGGTCGGCCTGAGCCGAGGTTGGGCATGCGGCATGCTGATGATTATTAATACCTCTGGGCTACCTCGGCCCAAGCCGAGGTAAAATCCATGTTGATTATGAAGCAGCGGCTCCTTGTCATCTCGGCCCACTCTGGCCGAGGTTGCTATTCCTGGTACTTGAGGATGCTGTTGATGTCTGACTCGTGCATAATATCTTTGGGGAGGTCCATGTAGTAGTGTCGGCCTGGGCCGAGGCAGTCCTTGCCGAGGGATGATATCGTGGGCCCTTACCCCTAATTGGGCCAATTGATGTCTCGGCCATTATCCGGCCGAGGTAGGTATCCCTGGCTGAGGTTATACTTGGGCATATCAGTGGGTGATAGGCTATTCTCAGTCGCAACTTCGTACCCAACGCCTCCTGAAACCTCTCCCAAAATCGAGAAACAAACACCTTATCTTTATCAGACACGATATTGAGAGGCATTTCGTGTAGTCTCGTTATCTCTGTTATGAATATCTGTCCGTACTGTCCCGTGGTATAGTATGTCTTGGCTGGCAGAAAGTGAGCTACCTTAGTCAGCCGATTCACTATCACCCATATCGAATCGTGACCCCTCTGCGATGTAGGTAATCCCATGACAAAGTCCATGGAAATGCTCTCCTATTTCCACATAGGAACCTCCAATGGTTGTAGAATTCCTGCCGATCTCTGATGGTCCACCTTTACCAACTGACAAGTGGCACATTTTTGCGATGAACTCAGCAATATCCTTCTTCATTTCGCTCCACCAGTACTGTCTACGCATGTCCTGGTACATCTTATCCCCGTCGAGATGCATCATAAATCGGGAACCGTGCGACTCTATCATCACCTTGTGTCGTAAATCTTCACCCTCGGGAACAACCAATCTCCCATTGAAACGTACACCTCCATATGAGCCCACGGTATAAGACTCGTGCCCCTCTGCTAGTAGTTGTACTATTTGATTCTGGCATAAAGGATCAGTCGCATGTGCCTGTACTACTCTCGAAATAATCTGGGGCGTCACTGTCATCACAGACATAAGTGATCGAGCCACCTCATCCTGGTTCCCTAACTCCTTCCATTTTGCTTTCCACACCTCGACCACCTCACCAACTAGCCTATGGCTCAATGCGTCTGCTACCACGTTAGCCTTCCCGGGGTGGTATTAGATATCAAATTGATAATCCTTCACAATCTCAAGCCACTGACGTTGACACATATTTAACTCCTTCTGCGTGAAGACATACTGTAGTGATTTGTGGTCCGTGAATAAGGAAAATTTCTCCCCTAGGAGGTAATGTCTCCAAATCGGAATTGCAAACACCACCATCGCCAACTCCAAATCGTGGGTGGGGTAGTTCCTCTCGTGAGACTTAAACTTACGGGAATTATAAGCAATAGACTGATCCTCCTGCTGAAGTACACCTCCAAGTCCTAATAAGGACGCATTAGTGTAGACTAGATACTCCACTGCCGGCCTGGGTAATGCTAACACTGGTGGTGAGGTTAACTTATCTTTCAACTCATAGAAGTCTAACTGACAGGCATTACTCCAGATAAACGGCACCCCCTTGCGAGTCATATGCGTCAACGAACCCGCTGTCTTTGAAAATGCTTGAATGAACCTCATGTAGTATCCGACTAAACCCAAGAAACTGTGTACCTCGGTCGGTGTCATGGGCTGTCCCCACTCCCTCACCACTGACACCTTCCCCGGATCCACGAATATCCCTCTATTGGAGATGATATGCCCCAAAAACTGAACCTCTTTTAGCCAAAACCCACATTTCTCATATTTTGCGTACAACGCAAGGTGACGCAAAGTTTGTAAAACCTACCTCAAGTGCTCGGCATGCTCTTCATTGGTGTGCGATTAAACCAGAATGTCATCTATGAAGACGATGACGAACTGGTCCAGGAACTCTCTGAACACCCTGTTCATCAAGTCCATGAACATGAATGGGGCGTTGGTTAGCCCAAAAGGCATAACCCTGAATTCATAGGAACTATATCTCATCAGGAAAGTAGTCTTCGACAAGTCATGTTCCCTGATACGTAACTAATGGTATCCCGATCTCAAATCAATCTTCGAGAAGAAAGACGCTCCTCTCAACTGGTCGAATAAGTCATCGATTCGAGGCAACAGATATTTGTTCCATATCATGACTTTATTCAACTCCCGATAATCAACACATAACCTCAACGATCCATCTCTCTTCTTAATGAACAGCACGGGAGCACCCCACGATAAAGTAATCTTATGGATGAACCCCTGCCCAAATAACTGTTCAATCTGGTCACGTAACTCCCTCATATCTGCTGGAGCTATACGATAAGGTGCGCGAGCTATCAGTCGAGTATCTAGCGCTAAATTAATGACGAAGTCTATCTCTCTACTCGGTGGTAACCCCGAAATCTCCTAAAACACATCGAAAAACTCTTGAACTACAAGAATCGAATCAAGCGGTACCACAACCTTCGTAGAGGTCTCCTCCTCTATATAGTATAAATGAGTGGACGATCCTCCCTCAGAGTGAGACATTGTCGCTAGAAACATCTCTTGCCCGGGTATGGAAAAAACTATACTCTTACTATAACAATCAATCATGGCCTTATACCTGACAAGCCAATCCATACCCACAATCGCTTCATACTCGGGCATGTCTAATACGAGCATGTCAGAGGGTAAGATAAACCTCCTAATCTCTATACCCATTCCCCGATAAATAAAGGAAATAACGGAACCCCTACTCAACGGCGAATCCACACAAGTGATCGTACCCTCTGATGTATCAAAAAAACCCGTAGTACGTGCAAACCCCGTGGCAATAAAATAGTGTGTGGCTCCCGTGTCAAATAAAATGGGCCACAAAGTCCCCTGGATAGAAAACATACCATCAATTGCTAGTGGGTCCTGCGGGACTGAGGCCTGATGCAGATTATAGACTCATCCATACTGAAGCTGCCCTTGCTGAACTAGGGCGGCTGGAATGGGTGGCAGTGTTGCCATATGTGGAGGTGCTAGGAGAGCTGCGAGAAATAATGGTCTCTAGGATTCCTAATGAACACCCTGCTGCTGCTGCTGGCCTCTACCCTTCTGAGGGCAGTCCTGGCATTTGTGGCCAGTGTTGCCACATGTGAAACATCTCCCTAGGAAAGGTCCTCACCTTTGTCCCTGATATCCCTATCCCTGATGGTCGTCACCACCCTCCCTTGGCCACTCTGGCCCTGCTAAACCTGCTGTTGGCCCTAATGGCCGTGTCGAGAGCCTCCCTGCCCATGTCTAAAACCTCCTGACCTGAACCTCTTAGGATCCCCTTGCTGGGAACCCTGACCACTATGCCTATGCTGACCTCGAACTGTTTGTGCCCCACCGGCACCATTCCCTCCTACCCTGCCCTGCTGGCTAAACTCTCCCACTTTCTTAACCTCGAAAAAGTGGAAGCGATGGTCCTGGAAGTGGAGTAGTGCTGCGTTGACCACATCTGAATAGGTGGCCAAGGAGAGATTGCCTATTAAATGATGGCGGATCCTCCATGTCAACCCAAACATGACGCACTGAATATTTTTCTCTTCGATCGGGATCTCACTCTGTATAATATTGATAAGATTAGTAAACTCTACCTGATACTCTGCCACGGTCCTTCCTTCCTGCTTCAGATTTGCTAACTTTTGACTCATCTCTGTCTGGATAGCCGAAGGAAAGTACTTGCGGTCGAACCGCACCTAAAACTCTCGGATATTGAGTATGTCTCTCTCCTCAGCGGTGGTGATGGAATCCCACCACTGCAGTGCTGACCCCACTAGTTTGAACGTGGCCAAAATCTGGCTCTGTACCTCCGTGCACTCGTGCATCCTCAAATGCCTTTAAATGTCCTTTTTCTATTGGCTCGCTATGACTACATTGGAGCTCCCTGAAAACTCCAGAGGATACGACTTCTGGAAGGCATCCCTAACATGCTCCCAAGCTGACGGGAAAACCTGGCCCTGAACTGGAGCCACCATCAGTTCCTGAGGTGGTGCCTGTTGCATTACTGACAAGGAAACAATTACCACCTGAGCTAAAATGGTGGCCACTTTAGTGGAATTCATCATACCCTGAGCAGGTGCAGGCTAAGGCTCTGGCTGGGCATCCCTGGGGACTCTTTGTGCAGGTTTAGGAGGCATCTAAAAGGAGAGAAAAGTTTCATAAGTCTACAGTTATATTCTCAAAATATCAGAAGAACATAAAACATATGAAGAGTACAATAATCCTAAGATATAGGGCTCTATATCAAAGGATGCTACGCAGAAACATAATAAGTCGTATAGATCCTAAGGACACCAGAACCTGATGCTCTGATACCACCTGCGACACCCCGCCTAATTAATTACCGGGTGATCAGTCCTTAATTAATTAAATTCAGAATATCAAGTTGGTTCAGATAATGCATCACTGTCGAAAACTCAAATTTTAATTGAATAAAAACTAACCACCTAATGTTTAAAAAGGGTGATGTCCAAATTTTATCTTGTCATTAACAAATATAAAAAAGAATACCAACAAATGCCATGCATCACAGTAATATAAATAAAGTCTAACCAAAGTAAAATAAATGACTGGAGTAAACACATCCAGATACAATCCCAAACAATAAATCCCATAAAGGGAAATAAAATCTAAGAGATAATTTAAACAAGCTAAATCTCTAAAATTAAACAGAAGTAAGGACGCTATGTCCTACAGAATAGATAATTGAAAAGGGAGAAGAGGCTGAATCGTCTACTAGCAATTATCCTACAGCTTCCACAGCAGCTACAGCACGGTAACTGAATAGTCTCCTAAGGCTGGTGTCCCTGTGGCTGGGCACCTAAAAATATTGGAACAATAGAAAGATATAGAGAAAAACGGGTCAGAGCCCAAGTTGAAAACAGTTTAAAATAGTAAGTGCATATATTGATTTAATTATCACAATTATTAATTAAGTTAACGTAGCTTACTCACTTGAGATACTCACACCTCGATCTAGTGTGCACGCTTAACGAGCCTAACTACCCATACTAGTCATGATACCCTGACTGGCTACTAAGTATATACTAATATGCGGAAAGACTCCCCAAATAACTCAAAGCCGACCTACTTAAGATTTCAACATAGGTTTAGAATTACTTTAGTTTATTCTCATATTCTCCGAAATGCCCAGCTGATAATACCATTAGTACACATTAAAAAAGTAGCATCATTAATATAAGACACCAAGGAGGATTTCAGTATACACACATTATTCTCTTTATGTATACATATCAATTTATATATATAAATATAGCTATATTGTACCCCTGGTTGATAAACCCTTAGTGCTACGCATACTCGGCTATCCAGTCCCCTTGCAATGCTTATGCATAGAGGACAACAGGTTCAATCTCTCGAGAACCAATAAAAAACATAACCACCTGTTGGAGGCGAACATAATCCCAAGCCGATGGGCTACGCTCATACCTACACACCCATATAACCATCATCACTATCATTCTCATGGATAGCCCATATCTAGGTTCCATGCTCTAGTGGTACGACTCTAAATCCCCCTAAGGCACACAATATTTGGTCTTCCACAACGCCTTAACCTCCGTTCGATAGCCAGTAGCTAGGTATGTCATACACATAATATTTTGAGCAATAAGCATACACACAACTTATATCAATCCATTGGATTTCCCGCAGCCTAGTATTCCTAGTACGTATAATATATATTCCCTATTATACCCCATACCTTATTCATATGTATTCTCCCTTGTATTTTTGCATCTCTCTAATTCTATGAGTTTTCATCCCTTACGAGGGTCGACATATTCTCCGCTCACTAATAATTATAAATTTTAAGTCACTCGACATTCATATAGGTCTAACACTCATTTAAATAAGCCTACGAGTAGTTTGAAACAAAAATCGAGCCTTAAGAGTCATTCTGGAATCTCGTTAGAAGACCCATAAAATCTCATTCGAACGAAGGAACTTCGAACGAACTAACAAGCTCGTTAGAAGGTCACTGGAATCTCGTTCGAACGAGGTCATTCGTTCAACCTGGGTTGGTCTTCTAACGAAATTTCAGAAGTTGCACAGTTCATCTCCAATGTTCATTTTTCCAAATTTTCTCCTCTTTAATCTCAACCTAAACCCATTCCAACCCAAGTACAAGGTTTCCAAACTACTCTAAGTCAACCTAGAACACTTATTAGAATAGTTTTGGGGGCAAATCTTTCTAATCATCTAGTAAATGCAACAAACTTCTAAATTTTCCTATGAGTCATATTAACATAAACCCAGAATTATTAATCTATTAAAACCCCATTTTTTTATTTCGTTACTTAAACCTAATTCACCAAATTTCACATTCCTAATAAGGGGAAAAATACTCTACATGCAAACCCCCATCAAATTTGTAAGATTCCTACACAATCTCATCATAGGTAAACCAAATTTGGTATTAATAGTTCTAAAACCTCAACATACGTTAACTAGAATAATCAATGCTAAGAGAAAGAGCAAGATAATCACTTGCCTTAAAATAAAATTCTGATTCTCGGGTTGAAATTGGTATGGGAACGATCCTCTTGACACGATCTACGCGCTGGTATACTTTTCGGTGTGAAAGCTTGAGTTCTTGGCTTGGGGCTCTAATAGAGTCTTCTTCTTCCTTGGTTCTCTCTCTCTTTTCCTCTCTTTCTCACATAGGTTGAAACTGACAGGCCATTAACCCTAAATGCTTTTAATTAAACCCAATTTTCGTCCATTTAATTACCAAAAATCCCTAAAGACCAAAATATCCCTCCGGGATGCCGTTTTGGGTTAAAATGCCCCGGACTCTAAATAAAATACTCAAGTAGTGTTTTCTGACTATTTTGACCCTTTCGAACACTCTGGCGCACTCAAAATAGTCATCCGAGTTATACAAAATAATTTACCTTTTAAACCCCCAAATATATACTAGTGACGCAACTCATACGCGTCCCAAATATTTATAACATAACTGTCGTGTATCTCATCCCCGACCATAATATTATTTCAATAACTACTAACTCTCGTCACACTAGTGATTATTATCATAAAATTGGATTAATTGCAATTTAAATTTTCTCCCTTTAATTTAATTAATCCCCATTTTTCCTAAAAATAAATATACGTAAAAATACAGGGTATTACATTTTTATCTAGAATTTAAATTAGGGTTTAGTTGTATACTATACTATTTAGGGATTTCATAAAGATATAATATTGTAATTTTATAAATAAAACCACTAATATCTTATCCATTAGTATTATTTCAGAGAACCAATTTGAATTGGTAAAAGTCACAAGCATCAGCTGGGTAAGTTGGAAAGAAGATGCTATGTCTATAGATGGGGGGTGGGGGGGGGGGGGGGGGGAGGGCTTGAGAGTTGGAAAAATATAGGACCAAGTTTCAGCCTTCAAAATGAAGAATTGGTGGTGACTTAGAAGTAGAAGTACCTTGTTTCCAGAATTTACGCTCATTGAACATTGCGAAGCAGGTCTTCTGTTCATGCTATGGATGTTTCAAAGGTCCTCTCACATTTGACAAAACATGATGGAGGTTGCATTACAAACTTGCATTCTAACAGAAAATATCATTACTTAAGGTCGGTTTGAGAAACTTAATGAGCGTAAAATATGTCCAAGCTTGGTTAAAATATATCATGATCCAAGCTCTAACAAGCTTTTATTTGAATGATGACAATCCGAGATTAAGAAACTTATTTTTTAATACTATTTTAGTATGATTATTGATAATTGAGCCAAGCTCAGTCACCTAATGAGCTTTAAAATATGCTCAACCTTGGCTTGCTTGTTCTACGAGCCGGTCTCAAACGATTTTTTTTCTTACACGAACATGTGGAACAAACTTGAGCTCAGTCCCGTAATGAGCTTAAAAACAATTTTTTTTTCTAGTTTTGTTTATTGTTTCAATTTTTGGTTACTACAGATTAATGGCCATAAAAGGGTGTACTGCTTGGACTTTGTTATGGGTCGGTGGTCGATAAAGTCATGGCAGTGGTCTCTACATGAAGGCAATGACAGCAAAAGCTCTGATGAGGCTGACCATGGTCATTTGGAGGATTTGGGGTTTCAGTGAAAGGGTTAACCGCGGGATAAAAACTACACAAACAAACTATGAACACATACTAAATAAATCACACCAATAATGACTAGGCTCAGCTACCGGTTTGATACAAGTGCAAAAGAAGACTTTACTACATATGCTTATACTTAATCACACACACATAAAAAAAGTTCATGTTTATTCCATCTTCTAATTCATTCATAATAGTTCAGCAATTACAAGAGAGGGCCAAAAGCCTTATTTATACAAGTACTAGCTAGAGTTTTAAATTTCACAGAAAGTTAAAGACAAAAATAATGAAGTTTTTGCAACAATTAGAGTAATAACGTAATAAATTGGTATAAAACTAGAAATTAAAGCTATAATTTGTACAAAACTAGAATTCACCAAAAACACACGATTTAAGGTGTATTTTTCGAGCCATCTGTCACAATTAGAATAGTAATTAACCTAATGGTTAATTTATGATACTTGACATAATGAATTGTTTACTTGCCTCATTAAGTAGGTTTGTGAAGTTTATAATAATTTAGCAATAACAAGAGTGGGCCAAACTCCTAATTTATACTAGTATTAGTTCGATTCCTTATGGCATCAGTATGTAAACCATGGAAAGAATGATGCAATATTGGATTCTGCTCATCTCTCTTCACAAATTAGCAAGTAAAAACTACTATAAGTCTTACACGAACCAATTTTCATACTGGATTATTAGATGAAACACATAAATAACTATGTTACCCAATAATAAATTAAGTACCGGAATAAGGTCCAAGCATAATCCATATAATTCACTTTGAACAATTGTTAACTATTCAATATAGCAATCCAAATGTTCTATTAAACTAGACGAAGTAAAAGTTTAGCGCAAATCACATTCACGGATAAAATCATAGTTTGCACTATATAACGAATAAACCAATTAACAACTTAACTTCAGGAAAATCCTCTCATTTTCTCTGGTAGTCACGACTATGGGTACAACATTATAACTAGGGTCATAATACCACCAATAAGAATTCAGTATTAAGGTGATCCTAGGATCAAGTGTTCAAGTTTATACTAGTGATCGACTTCAAAGAGAAAACGAACAATGGTTTTCGATTGAAAACTATTTGAACATTCAGATTGTCACAGAAAAAACATATTTTTTTTCCCATAAACACAAGAAGATGAAAGAAAAAAGAAAAACTATAAAAGCAGAAAAAATCTAACATGGTAATTGATACTGAACTACAGACTATAGACTGTGAGTGTGGATACGAAACCAATAAAACATATTGAAACAACCAATGATGATATGAGATTGTATTAGTGATGCTTTTGAACATAATAGCTCTTTTCTAGTATAAAAAATAAATGAAAAGTAGAATTAAAGTTATTTTAGTCCCCTCGTGACTAATCTTCAAGAAAATATATCAAAGAAAGAACGAATTTTTTGGCTGCAATCATTTTGACATGACGAGGATGAGTATCAAGAGGAAACTCCTCTAGTGGATGAGCTAAGAAGATTTGTGAAATCTATGCAGATTTTTCTTTGTACGGGGTGGGTAGGGATAGGGGGTTGAATTCCTCAACTATCAGAAGATTGAAAAAGCTTATTAGAGATCACAAATTTCTATAGTTTCATTGAGGGACAGAGAATAAATGATATTGAAAATAAAATTTCAAAGAGCTTTATATAAGTTGCAAGGTGGATTGTATACAGGGATCTGTTTTAGTGCTCACTTGTTTCAAACTCTATTCAGCAGTTAACAAGGAAATTATAGGCATTAACTGTTATATGTTCGCGTAACATAAATACCTACATAGAACTTTCCTTGCATCTTCCATTCTAATGAAGAAAACCCATTTTATGCCCATGGGAATTAGTACACCTCACATCTATATTCATGTCTCTTATGTATGGTGTGTGTGCATTTTTTTACATTATCATCATTAAATCCACAAATAACATAATTACGAAACAAATAATTAAAATAAAATTCTACAATTACAATTTAGATATCCCACGTAAGAAAAAAAGGGTCAATGAAAAAGAATTGCAGAGAGTAAAAATATTGATACTCTTCAATACATAAAAAAAAATCCATGCAATTTTAATTAGTGCAACTGTCGCTATTGTAGTTGCTCTTTTATCTCTACCTGTCAGTCCAAAATGCGCGTATTGGTCCATTTTGAGTTCCCATTCTCTTACATTCGAAATTAAGTCCCTGTTTGGTTCGAGCTGAAATAAATTTACCAATAAAAGATTTAAATGGTGAACAATACTATAATCTACTTGAAGTTTAAAAAATTATTCTAAACAAGTGTACAAGCTATAATATATAATTTTAGATGATAAAAAAAATTCTGAATAGGTTTCACCATTTTACTTTTAGGTAAAAAATATTTGACCCCGTAACAAATAGAACATAAGTATAAAAGAAGAATACTGGGTAATAAATTGGTGGTGCCTTCGTGTGGTGGCAGTTTTAATAAATTGACATATACCCATCTTGTAATTCTCATGAAGGAAGCCAATGACTATATCTAGGTGTTTCTTGATGGAGGATTGAATCAACATAAAATGGGGGTATGCAACTTTTATATCGTGTGTGAGTTGTAAGACCACATGGGACACAAGAATGTCTACTTTATAATGTAAATATAGACTTCAATTGTGCAAACAAATTTTTTTTTCTTTTTTAAATAGTTTTTTAAAAAGATTTGTGATGAAGTTACTTTCGCTAAAATTTTATATGCAATGCTTGTCATCCCACACCTTGAAGTGAATCTTATTTGGCAAGATTCAAGGTATTGTTGCGAGGAAATTACTTTAAAGTCATGAATTTTGCAGCCCATTCTCGGAAAATATTTCCGCTAATCACTTTATTAATGACTAAGTGACTAAGTCTAAATTGTTAAAGAGTGGAAAGCCAATACTCTTGAAGCACCAAGATTATAATTCTACAGGAATATGAGCTACTAGAATTAAAATGACACAATCTGGAAATGCTTTACCTGTATTACAAAGGTTTGTGGAAAATTTCATCCTGGTTTTCTCGCTTATGGTGTTCTCTCGATAGGTAAATGCTATAATTTAAGTTTGTTAGTGGAAAAGAAATCAGGTTTCTTATTCCCTAAAGTCACCAAATCATATCAGATCATCTCAGATTCAATGTCAAAAATACATTTCTAATGGTTGTAAAGAATGAATTTGTGGTTTGAAATGTTGCAAATTTCTTCTAATTGTTATTTTCCTTGAATAATTGGAGGTGATTTCAACTACCTGAACATGGAATTCATTTAGGAGGTTTGGTGGATGTTATCTTTAAAGGATGTAAATATACTTGATGAATCAACAGAGATATTCTTGCTTAGATTATGGGTAAGATTTTGTAGAATTTGTGTTAAGGTGAAGTGGTTGTAGTATTTCTATTCTACAAGGTTGAAATATTCAAATATGACCTAATTAGAACATTCTCCAATGATAGTTTCACAGACCAGTTTCCGAAAATGCCTACACCATTTGTGTCTCAGAACATATGGATAAATAATCACTCTTTTATTGACAAGGTGCTAAACGGTTGGGGCCAATCTATTGGGGGAAATGCAATGTATTCCTCAGAAATTTCAAGTTAAAGAGGTTAAGAGGGCATCTGAGACAGTAGAAAAACAAAACTTGTAAAATTGTATTTTAATCTATATATAAAGAAGAGGGTTTGGGTCTAGAGAAGGAGCCAACTCAAGAAGTGAACAATATTGACTTAACTAGTGTAGATGCAAAAAATCTCACCCGTCGGGGGGAGCCAATTCATCACGATACAAGTATAAAAATAAATACGAGAGAGACAAAGATTTACGTGGTTCGACCATGAATGGACTACGTCCACGGGGCTGCTGGTGTGTTTCATAGAATCATCAGAGAGTTTTACATGAGAGTGTTTCTCTAACTTCTAAGCCCCCTTTCACAATGGGGGTGTCCCCTTTATATAGAGTTAGGGGTTACATTAGGGTTACAAATATGGATGAGTAACAAATATGGATGAGTAACAAATATGGATGAGCCCTATCTTCGTGGAGTTTCATTCCAAATCAGATACTGCTCCTCGGTCTTCTCGTTTATTTATGGACTTTAGTCGTCCCTATATTACTGACACGTCGCCATCTTCACCGGGGTGCTCCCCACACGTCATGCTATTCTATAGGCATATATTTTGCCCCCACAATAGCCCCACAGGTCGCAGTTCAGCTGAGTTGATTCTGAGATGAGCTGGGAGCTGGTCCACAATCTCTTTAAATATATATGCAGTTGGTGGTGTGAACGGGACTGGCATTGTTGAGAGGCGTTCAATCGATATGGGAACCGGACTCGAGAGTGTCGAGCTACCTACGTACCCTCTTGGGATCAGGTCGAACGTAGTTCATTGTCTGTTTTATTGTACGGCCCAATTTGTGAGGCTGACCACTGTCCTGTTCAGAATTTGTTTGCTGAGGCTTTATCGAGCGTGTATCAAGTTTAGGGCATCTTCCTATATTTTGGTCTCGTATGGTCCATTTGTTGAGGCCGACCACAGGCCTATGCGTCGAGTCTTGCTCGAGCATGTACCTAGTGGGGGTAAGACCCTGCCGTAAGTTTTTCATATGGTCCAATTGGAGAGGCCAACCAGAAGCCTATGCGTCGAGCCTTGCTCGAGCATGTACCTAGTAGGGGTAAGACCCTGCCTTAGGTTTTTCATATGGTCCAATTGGTGAGGCCGACCAGAAGCCTATGCGTCGAGCCTTGCTCGAGCATGTACCTAGTAGGGGTAAGACCCTGCCTTAGGTTTTTCATATGGTCCAATTGGAAAGGCCGACCAGAAGCCTATGCGTCGAGCCTTGCTCGAGCATGTACCTAGTAGGGGTAAGACCCTGCCTTAGGTTTTTCATATGGTCCAATTGGAGAGGCCGACCAGAAGCCTATGCGCGGAGCCTTGCTCGAGCATGTACCTAGTAGGGGTAAGACCCTGCCTTAGGTTTTTCATATGGTCCAATTGGAGAGGCCGATCAGAAGCCTATGCGTCGAGCCTTGCTCGAGCATGTACCTAGTAGGGGTAAGACCCTGCCTTAGGTTTTTCATATGATCCAATTAGAGAGGCCGGCCAGAAGCCTATGCGTCGAGCCTTGCTCGAGCATGTACCTAGTAGGGGTAAGACACTGCCTTAGGTTTTTCCCACAATTTAATGTAATACCAATTACGTTTGCATTTTTCCATTTTCTAATGCCTCGCATGTAAATATCTGCATGTTTTACCTTTTAGGTTGTGCCGTCACACTTCGTTAGGCCTAAAAGGCGATGGCAAAAATGCACCTGGTTTGAGGGTCATCCACCCGTTCAGGATTTTAACCGACCAACATAGTTGGCGACCAACCTGAGTTGGCTTTTTTCCTAGGGATCCCCCGTAGGGATTTTATTCTTACCTGGGAAACTCGTGAGGCCAATTGTGTTTGGAGATAACAAAGGCCTGTAGACGTACTTAATTTAGTGGGAATAAGAAAGAAGGCCGTTGTAACTAAATCAAGCTTGATCATGATCGTCATTCGAAAGACTAATTACGGTGTTAACCATGTTGGCATCTGTCCTGAGTTGACCTCTTCTATTTTGCTTTAAATGTTGTAGTGAATCTATTCACGTGTCATCGCTGCTATGGAGCCCCCAATCGGGCTGTAAAGAGAAGGCTACCCGACCGTCCATCGGGTCATCTGATCTGTATAATCGGGATGATGAGTGTTCCCGATCGCTCCTCGAGGCTTCGTTGCTTTGAAGAGTATCGCGTTGATCGTTCGTCGAGTTGGATTTATTAGTGTTGACGATGCGTTAATTCATTGCTTGGTGATCGTCGATCACCGTGGGTTGTCTGATGGTGTTGCTCGATACATTCAGGGTGGTCTAGTGTTGTTATCAACATGTCCTGCTCATTGACTGTGATTTTGCTGGATATGTGACTTCTTACAGGTTGGATCTGTCCTTATAGATAAATACAGTTGATCATTGCTCTTCATGCTGCTTTATGTGTTATTGGATCTTTGTGGTACAGATCGCCCAACTTTTCATTCGATGAGGTTGAATTAAATAAGAACAGTATTGCCCAACTGTTTATTGGAGCTTGAGATGTGATCACAGAATGTCAACTATCCAACAAAGCTGAGGGTCCGTCGAGGCAAAATTGCAAAGAACCTAGTAGATGCTGGGAACGATCCATGCCCGAGCATGTGTCGGAGTATTGATAAGATAAATGATGCCTGAATGCCTATCGAGGCAAAAACTATAGAGGGTCTGGTAGATATTGCGGGTGATCCATACTCGAGCATCCGTCGAGGCAAAAAGGACCGAGCAAGTATTACGAATAATCCTGAATTGTTAGTGAAAACTAACCTTCCAATAAATGCAATGTTGATTATTAATCGACTGTGCCAACCATATGTTGGGACTGAATATAAGAATTATCCCCACCAACCATTTGTTGGGGATAAAATGCGACATGTGTGGCAAATATCCTTGGGACTAAATATATAGAAATATTTTGCCGAGCATTTGCTGAGATGAACCTTGATTATGCCTAATCGTCCTTCAGGTCAAGAATCATAGAGCCAGATAATCAATACTGAAATTGGAGAAATATCAACGTCCGAGCATCCATCGGTTATCACAAATAATGTTGCCCAAGAATTTATTGGGTCCAAGGTGGCGTAACGTGCTCGACCATTCATCAGAGCATTAACTAAATAGGTGGTGCCTGTGTCGTCTGTCAGGGCAAGGTGTCCGAGTAGATATAGAGAGCGATCTGTGCTCGAGCATCTATCGATGCATTAATAAGACTTCCAAGAGCTTAAGATTATCGCTGAGCATTCGTCGGGACTGAATCTTATACTTGTAGAAGTTAATAAGTTGCTCGACCATTTGTCGAGGCTAAATCAAAATAGAACTTATTATGCATTATGATGTGCATCTGTTTGAGCATGTGCTAAGGAAAATATTCATAGTATTAAATGAATGACAAGAATGATCCCATAATTTTTGTGATAAAATCTCACGAGGATGGCTGCGCCCGAGCATCCGTAGGAGCTACACTAAGTATGAGTAAAGATATTACACCGACCAGTCATTGGTATAACCAATAATAGCTAGACGTCTATATTGAAAATTGAATGACCGGATAAATGACATGAGTGCTCTTTAAGTGCGCCCCAATATTTATGTGAGCAAAATAATTTGTAATAAAGTCGAATGAAAGAGGCAAAATTCATCAAATATATCCGTATGTATGGCACGGGAGTTAATTTGGAATTTGTGCAAATAGATTTAAGCAAATACTTAAAATTAAGTTGGTTTCAGAAAATTATTTTCACAGAAAATTTGTGTAGTGGTAATCAATTGTTCTTCTCATGTGGAGTATAGAGTATAGATATCCCCCTGCTAACAAATTTATGATGATAAAAATCGTGAGCATAATTTGTGAGCAAATGAAGTATTATGAGATGGAAACGAACAATGTACAAATAAATGTGTGTATCCATCAAAGTGGGGTTGTGCTTAAATACAAGAATTATCCTGACCAACTATCCACTGGGGATAAAATGCGGCATGCGAGGCAAATATCTTCGGGACTAAATATATAGAAATATTTTGCTGATTATTTGCCAAGATGAATCTCGAATGTGCCTGACCGTCCTTCAGGTTACCGAATCATAGAATCCGAGCTTCAGTCAGAGTAATAATAATTTTGCCCAAGCGTTTCTTTGGGTATAAGGGGCTATAGTGTTCTCGACTATCTGTCGGAGCATTAATAAAATGAATGGTGCCTTGATAGTCCGCCGGGGAAAAGTTGTAGAATACCAAGTAGATATAGCGAGCAATTCGTGCTCGAGCATCCGTCGAAACATCGATGAGATTTCCAAGGACTTAAGATTATTGCCGAGCATCCGTCGGGACTGAATCTTGTACCTGTGGAAGTTAGTAAATTCCCCGACCATCTGTTGAGACTAAATCAAAATAGAAGTTATCATGAAAATGATATGTTCAACAAAGGATATAAGATATGCATCCGCTCGGCCATTTTTCGGGGAAAAAATTCATAGTAGCGTATGAATGTAATAAATGATCCAATGATTTTTATGACATGAGTGCAAATTGTAGATGCAAAAAATCTCATTGCGATAACCCTGCTCGAGCATCTGTCAGGGATGAGCTAAATAACCAATAATCTCCTTCTGGTGACATTAAACTGTTGTAACTGAATGACAATATTGAAAATTAAAATATTCGAGTAAATGACATGAGTGCTATATAATTGCGGCGCCCCACTTATTTAGGTGAGCAAAATAATTTGTAATAAGGTCGCATAAAAAAGTGACAACTAAAATCGTTGTAACAATTGTAATTTAGTCACATGATCCCTTAAAAAAATTTAGAGAACCAAGCAATGCAAAAATTAGTCCAATATATCTTAGATGTAAGACACAAGCTGATTTAGAATTTTTGTAAAAATTATTTGAAGTCCAAATAAATAATGAGTTATAAATCGATTTTCGAAATTGTTTCCTTGGGAGGCTCATAAAGCTGCGAAGTAGGATAAAAAATAGCAAGAAGTTTAATAAAACATGGGGCTTGACTTTAATAAAGACTTGGTTCTATTAAAGTAGGTGTGAAAACCCATGTTCCTCAAAAGGGCTTCTGCCCCTATTTGAAATGCCTGAACCGTGTTGAAAACCCATGTGCCTCAAAAGGGCTCTTGCCCTTATTCCGCCGACCTGCAGGGGCGGAGTCGACGATCAGAAACATCTACAAGAAAAACTGTGGGTTCCCTCGCGACGTCACCCAGGTCACGGTGTTAGTGTAGAGATATGGAAGATGGTCGGTACGACCGAGGAGAAACCCAAAGAAAATTTCCTCTAGGTCGCCGGTAGGTCGCCTACCATGGAGGTTTGCTCGACCAGATAGGTTGTAGGTCAGAGGTGAGCTCGTTGATGCTCGTTGATGCTCGATTGCGGGGGCGACCAATAATACTGAAACTCGTAGTCCATTTTTTGTGTTGTCACCGACCAGTAATTATTTTCCGACATCACAGCTGATGCTCGCCGACCTGTGGTTATGGCCCAGCATTTTAGCTGAGGCTCGTCGACCTTTGTTTATGGTCCGGCTTCGTAGATGATGCTCGCCGACCATTGATTATGGTCTGGCATCGTAGTTGATGCTCGTTGATGCTCGAGCTATATGATTTTTCTGAGGTCTCCTCATAAAGACCTGACGCTGTGGTGATGTTTGTTGAGCTCGCCGCTCTGTTTCTCTGTTTGTCTAGCTTGTAGCGGTTGTCGACCAGCGACTATGGTCGCAATTGAAGAAAACTCCTTCCTGGCTCTTCGCTGTAGCATATTAGTGGTCGTCGGCCAAGAAAGGTGGTCGGGAAAGGTTGAAGCCTCTGTATGGTGGTCGCCGACCATCGAGAGATTCCTACGACCCTATCATAGGGTCCTCGATCAATTTCCAAAATGCAATACAGAAGTTTTTTATTGCCAGAGTTGGGGATTTCCATAATAAATTTGGCGATTCATTGCCAGATGGGTTAAAACCCCAAATGGGTCCCGCTACTCCCAGCGTGCTTGCCATCGTTTGTGTGGGGTTCCACCGTTACTGTGTGAGAGTTGTTGGCGACTGATTATGTGACAAGATCTGTGTGTATCTTTATGAAAACGTATCTGTTGAGATAATTTCCTTCAATATTTTCAAGATCTCTCATGAGATAGAAACTTTTAGACGGTTACCCTGCCCGAAAATTTAGGATCTGGTAATCAAGATATGATGTAGCCCAGTAAATAAATGTGTTTGGCCAGGAGTTCCTAAATAGAGTCCAGATATTTGAAGAGTCTTCATAGACATCCCTGATAACGGATTTCCTCTAAAACAAACAATGAAAATTTTCTAGAATCAAAGCTGTTGTGAAGATTTGCAGATAACAATTAAATATAGGATTTGTAATTATAACTGTATGCAAAATCATGCATCAATGAAATGATATTTGTTCAAAACAAATAATTATATATGAAACACATAACTTCTCGTGCACAGATCAAAAAGGAAAACTTATCTTTTGATTATGTGCGTAGTGTAGGCACCATTGTTCTTGAACGTAAACCTAGATCTCTTCTAGCAATAAGGGGAAGGCCTTTTATGCCGTTTCCCACAGACGTCGCCAATTGTAGATGCAAAAAATCTCACCCGTCGGTGGGAGCCAATTCATCACGATACAAGTATAAAAATAAATACGAGAGAGACAAAGATTTACGTGGTTCGACCATGAATGGCCTACGTCCAGGGGCTACTAGTGTGTTTCACAGAATGATCAGAGAGTTTTACATGAGAGTGTTTCTATAACTTCTAAGCCCCCTTTCACAATGGGGGGTGTCCCCTTTATATAGAGTTAGGGGTTAAATTGGGGTTACAAATATGGATGAGCCCTATCTTCATGGAGTTTCATTCCAATCAGATACTGCTCCTCAGTCTTCTCGTTTATTAAGGACTTTAGTCGTCCCTATATTGCTGGCACGTCGCCATCTTCACCGGGGTGCTCCCCACACGTCATGCTATTCCGTAGGCATATATTTTGCCCCCACAACTAGATATGAGTAGGGCCGACAAAATGAACCCAAATAATATTGTCCACCAATTTCTACCCACAATGGTTGAGAATGGGGACCATCATGTTTGTTTCAGGCGGGTAGCATATGGGTCACAAAAAACTCATTGGTTATTTGCGGATTTAGGCGGGTTGAGAAATGACTTGTGGTCCTTCCTACGCATATAAACTAGAGATCTATAATTAACAATTTTGAATGTGAAAACGGGTCAGTGGTTAATCCGACCCAAATCCAACCTGCAACAACCATCAACCCGCTATTAACCCTCCCATATCTAACCCTAACCCGTTAATCACCCGACCAAATCCCTACACATCCTCCCATATATCAGCCCTAGATATGAGTTAAATGAAGCTAGATCTAACTTCAAATTTCATGTAGGTTGCGAAGATGCTTTTTTGAAGCCCACTTTATTAGAATATGGATACAAAGCAAGGAACGTCGACACTCGGGATACTCCGACATGAGTAAGACATGTGTCCAGCATGCCACATGGCAACTCAAGCTTGTTTCATATTTAAAATGAGGTTGATACTTTGCAGACATGGCATGACCAAACATTAACTAATTTAAAGAAAATCTAGTGTCATTGTGTAGATTAGATCTTTCAAGGGTTCCATGAAAAAAAAGTGAGTCAAGTCTCCCCTTTAGTTTCAATCTAGACGGACTTGGGGTTTAAAAGTTTGGCAAACTCAAATGGTCTTGGCAAAGGGATTCAATGGCTAGAATGTGATTCAAAAAGTATAGTCCAATGTTTAATGATGAAGAATTTCAAATATCCATGGCAACTAACTACAGAATTAAGGGTGTTTGCGGTACGGTAAAAACTCGTACCGTACATTTCGTACTGGAAAAAAGTGATAATGGTTCACATTTTTTACTTAACGAAAGTCGAAACTACCGAAACCAAAATTACCAAATTTTTTGATATTTTAAAAATCGATTTACCGAAATTACCATATCAAATATATCAAAATCTAAAATACCAAAATTACCCCAATAATATACCAATATTATAACCCAAAAATACCAAATTAAAACCTTTTATCAATTTTGTCTATTTCAAACGATTCTCAAGCTCACCCAATATCTCTCTTAATAAAATCAAGAAATGAGGAATTTGAGCTTTGGAAAAAACAATGATGATTTGATGCAAATGAAAAAAATAAGAATTTAAGGCTTGATAAAAGACTGAGTTTTCATTCAAATGAAGAAAAGATGAATATGAGGTTACATTGCAATTGATAAATTATTGTTCAATTATGCAATCAGAGGCTACAGGGGCAAAGGACAATTGATAAACTGATGTTCTATTATATGTAAGTCCCACATCGGTTTGGAGAGGCTATATGCTTCTTATCCCTTTATATAATTTGCCTTATAATGCCAACTATCCTTTCAAGTTTTCCACCTATACTGAGTGGCCAATTGTCTCCGAGTTTAAATCTTTTTTATTTAACAACATTATTTTTGTCACAAAAAATTGACGAAACAATAATGACGAAATGTTAGTATATTTTTTGGTTTTTCATTGAATTTTTAATATATATTCACACCTGAGATGGCTATGTTGTAATGGCAGGCCTAGGAGATTTTTTTTAATTACTTCTCTTATTTAAAAACATTTGGTAATTACAAAAAAAAAATCGACTTTATCGCAGACCGCATGGTTCGGTTTTGGTTTAAGTTACCTTATACCGAGCAGTAATATTTGTAATTTCGGTAGTCCTAAATTAAAATTGGTTTCGTATTGGTAAGTTATATTTACCGACCAAACCGACCCATACCCAGCCCTATATAGAATGGAACAACTGTTTGCATCAGATCAAGAGGATGTAATTTCACTGCTCTCACATTTTAGAGAAGGTAATGGGCTAGCAGACAGGTTGGCTAACACGGGATTGAATTTTAATGAAGGAAAATGGTGGGATCAAATACCAGTGCAGGAGGATTTCAGTGGCATTCCCAATTTCAGATTCAGTTAAACTTTATGATTGTAACGAACTCACTGGTTTATAAAGTCACTTTGGATCTCCTTAGTTGTTTTCTTGTTTTGCTTTTTAGGATAATTTTTTGTGATTTACATGATAGTACTTTAGGAGAGTGCCAACCTAGTTGGGATGTTCCCAAAACTAGTGATGTTGTGCTCCAATCCTCATTTGATCTTGATGTACATGGATTGTTAATCTCTCTCTCTCTCTCTCTCTCTCTCTCTCTCTCTCTCTCTATCTATCTATCTATCTATATATATATATATATGAAGTCTCATTTGAGTATTTTTTATTAAAAATAATATGTATCGTCAGTGTGCCCAGTGGCGGAGCCAGAAATTATAGGTGGCCTGGGTACGAAAGGAAAAATCCGGGGGTTCAGGTGCTCCCACTCCCGATTTTTTTATTTTTTTTTTGGCGGATTACTTATAATAATCTTTTAAATGCATATAAAATAACATATAAATAGATGAGTTACAATGATTTAAAAAATTAAACATCATGAACCCTTTAAAAAAATCTCTCCATAACTAGAAAAAAAATCAACACCATTAATTTCAACAACTTTAAAATAAGCATTTATACTACAAATAAATAACAACAACATTTATACTAATATAACAACAACATTTATACTAATATTAAAAGGGGTAAAACAAAAAATAAGAATATTTTCATAATTTCAACAAACTCTAACAATGAATATTTGCTACACAAAATTTCAACAAACCCTAACGATGGATTTTTACTAAAAAAAAGGGGGGGGGGGGGGGGGGGGGGGAGTAAGTGGAAGGATAAATATATAAACCCTAGATAAAATGGAGAGATTGAAGAACATACCTTGATTTGGTGTAGATATTTAACTCAACAAAATTAGAAGAGAAGAAGAGAGAATAGGGAGAGCAAAGAGTGAAAATGTGTATAAATTTTAGGGGTTCTATTTTTTTACCGTTAATGGGAGAAGTTTTGTTCTTAATTTTTTTTCCTTTAATGCCCTTACTAATAGACGTGTACATATAAAAAATGGGCTTTCCAGGGACACTGTGGCTTCGCCACCTCCACTTAGCGTGCCCATGTCAGACACAGCACCCATACTTGTGTCCATGGTTGCTTAGCTCTAAAATTAAATAGGGTAGAGTGTAGGAATTAATTTGGTCCACTCATTCCTCTTCCAGAAAAAATAACATCAGAGCATGACAATTTATTTAAGATGCTATCAATTTCACATGGATGCGGATGGCTATACGGAGGAAGCCCCCTTTAGTGGATGAGTTAATGAAATTTATTCTCTTTTAATATACACATACATTGAATGTACACTATATATGCATATCCCATGTAGTGATACATTTTTCCTGTGATGGAGTTATGATATGCCATTTTTATGATTATATCACCTTTAATTTAGGTGAAATTTTGTTCAAATCCAGGCCCATGCCTTGTTTTGCCAGAGGCTTACGCCTCACGTCTTCCATGCAATACGCCTCAAACCTTTAGGCTATGCTGTGAAGTTTAAGGCTTCATATGAAAGTTGAGGAATGATAAACTATATATCAAGTATATAATTCACCTAGTTTCAGGCTCCACATGAAACTTAATCCATCTTGTAATATATAACTCACCAATTTCACACTCTCCCTCACTCATAATTTTGTCATATGTATTCCTAATTTTGCAGTAAACCTTTTTTACTGTTCACTCCAATACAACAAAAGAACAATAAATTTGTTGCAGATGAAGGAGCTAAAAAAACTAGTAACGAATGAAATGAGACATCTATTATATTCGTGAAAAAAATAACTCGTATAAAAATAATAGAACTCAAAAGAAATGGTGAGTTATATATTATCAGGGAGGTTCCTTGCACTGAAGCAACTCAAAGGTCATTTTTTTTTTTCAAAAACTAATAAAATTCAGGAGCCCTTCTTGCACTTATCACTTTTAATTAGGACCTAATAAATGGCTACACAATTAATTATAATAATAATAAAGTTAAAGAATGGGAGACACTGAGACAACACAAATTTTCCAAAAATGCAAGATATTCATGTATCCCAATCTGCGGGACCCAACAAAAGTCAGCCTTTTGAATACTATATGCTATATTCAATGACGGCGCTTTTTGTTGTAATAACCTAAATTAAAAGTGTTAACAATAATATCATCCAAAAAGTGACTATCAAAAAAGAAAGGTAGAAAAAAGAAGAAAAGAAAAAGCAGAAAAAAAAGGCAGAAAACAACCATTTGGGGAAGAAATGGGCAGAAAAAAAAAGAAAAAAATATAAGTCTGAGACGGAAACAGCTTTTTGGTGAAAGAAATAGGCACAAAAAAGGGAAAAAGAGCATAAAAGGGATAAATACCTAAGTACCCGTGATTTGAACAAATATAATCTTTTTCCTAAAAATCTATTACTTTAAAAAAAATATTATGAAAATAATAAAAATATAATATTTTGAAAAAAAAAATTCTAATATTCTAGAAAATTAAAATTTTAAT